>WHYT01003475.1:22068-33604 GCA_009806455.1 Tetrax tetrax
AAAAAAAAAAAACCAAAAAACTTGCCTCTCAGCAAACCTCTGCCTCTTTGCAACAAGGCTTGCCTCGGAGCCAGACTGACTTTTTTTTTCCCTTTTCCAGATTTTCAACGTTGCTGCTCCTTCTGCTTTCCTGAGCTCAATTAAAACCTTCAAATTAATGCCTCTCCTGAAACTTTGAACACATTTCAGCCGCACCTTAAATGAGACTACAAAAGGAGATCGCACATGAACACAAAGGCAATGAGCTTGACAGAAAGACCCTTTGCCCATTCCATCAGTTGTACTAATCGAAGCGCCTCCTCTGAAGTCTGCTAGTCTACTTGTTTGTATGAAAACCACCCTTAATTAGTCGAGTCAGATTACAAAATAACAATAAAATACATGTAAGAATGGCTGGTGGTCTAGTTCCTGAGCACAACATACAACATCCTCACACTTCCCATGCAGAAAGACAGCAAATGCATTACAGAGTATGCTGATACCACTCAGACGTATCACAAAGATGGCTTAATTTGCCCATATTTCAGAGGCAGCTGGAATCACTGTTCTCATCTCATAGAGAGACTCAGCCAATCAGCCTTGTCAAGGCAAGTCACCCTAATCTCAAACTGTATCTCTGCCCAGTTGTACACATGTAACCCAGGCTCCTTAATCTAACTCCTTCCCAAGCAGCATACTTATTCCCTTCCCTAGGAAGACAGCCACATAAGAAACTGCTGCTTTACCCCATAGTCCTCTGTAGGGCTTAGGATGCCCTAAGCCTCCACAGGTATTTGCTCAAGGAGTCCCTGGGGTGGCAGTACCTGGGATTAAGGAGTGGGTACATGTTTCATTTTTATAAACAATGAGGGCTTCACCTACAAATGAAGCAGGATTAGGCATGACTATAGGAAGAGCAGGCTTTTAAAGCAGCTGTTCAGCTGCTTGTATCTTAGGTAAGACATTTGGATTTAAAAAAATATTCTTAATGTGATGTGCCAACTTGCTAGGAGAAGGAGAATCAGACAACTGTAACTATGGCAATAAGATAATTACTGGTGTGGAAGACCTAGCCTTTTCCAATGCTTCAGCAGCCTTCATGTATGATGCTAATGACACAAATTCTTTGTGATTCCTTTAGGCTCCTACAGTGTTAAATGCAGAGGCTCAGATGCTAATGAATAAGATTCACTTAAAATTATGTGACATAACCATTGTTGTAAAGTATGTTAAACAAATTTGGCTATTATTTTTCCCAGGCTGCATGTCCTTTTCCATTTCTGCACCATCTTTAAGGACTTACAGCTAGTTACTGAATCTGAAATATATACCTATGTTGCAGTGTCAGACCACGCTCCGCCAGCTCACCCTGCACTTATCTCTTCATGGGGGAATAGATAGTTCCCAAAGAACGCAGAAATTTGATTCAATTTTCACCCAGTTCACCTGGTAGCCATAGGAAAGCAAGTATCCTAAGCCTGTTGGTTTTTCATAAGCTAGCCATGGCCCCAGACCAAAACTCATGTTGCCCAATCAGTCTCCATATTTCTAGCTCAACAGGGTTTTCTGTAGTCTCTACTCAGTGCCCAATTCTTTATTTCTTCCAAAGCTTTACAGATCAAATAAGAGAGAGGTGAAAGACAGGGAGGTGTCTGTTGCATGTGAAGCAGTGAACACTTTTTGCATATCAGCTTCCTCCCACAGTTATAGGCAATCATTACTCGTCTTTTCAGTTCTTGCACAAGCTGTTACGCTGCCTTGCCTTGTGCTGTTAAGTAGTAAGATTCAACCACGAGCTAGGTAAAACGTTTTTATCAAAATACCCCAGGAGTACTGAGAAGGTTAAATAATCAAGGCTTACGAAATGCTTTGATGCTAATCATCACATAAAAGATGCCTTAGGAACAGAAATGTCATGCAACAAATCAGAACTAATAATTTAAAAATGTTTGTTTATTAAAAAAAAAAGATTTCTTCTCAGTCCATGCAGACAGAACTCGTGCAAGGGCACGATGCTCTGGATGGGGCCAAGTGGTACCAATCCACTGAAGAGATCATGGTGCTGTAATATCATCTTGAAAAGTTATGAACAGAAGAGGAGACAATCCCAAAAGCTGACATAAAGCAGTGTCTTATTTGTAAAGCCACTGCCCCACTGTTTAACTGTTCTGAAAGAACAGGATAGACTTAAACAGGAAAAGTTGACCAAGAGGATAAAGTTGGTATTATTTAGTTACAGAACAGAAACCTAGATCTCATCAGTCTTGACTACATTACTTTGCCATCAAAGCCAGCAAAATTACTGTCTTGGAGTCAGGAGTAATAAGTGAGAGGAACTTGCAAACATCCCGTATTTGTCTTATTTTAAAAAGCTGTATTTAGTGCAAATCTCCTTGAAATAGCTTCACTGTGGGTCTTGCACTGCCAGTTTCAACATTTGTTCTTATTTACTATCATCTACATTCCTCTTTTAAAGCAGATTATTACTCTTATCAACTTTTCTTATTGTGCAAAAGTTCCCTGATACAGGCAGACTTATTAGTTGGTGTTTGTAAAGCTTGTCTGCTTTTACTGTTCGACAAGCAGCTGTTCATAATCCCAAAGCTTAACAATTACATTAATTTTAAACTTACAGTTGGTGTCATAAATTTTCTCCAGTATTTCCTGCACCTAAGAATGTCAGTAATCAACAAAAAGAAAGCAATAATGATATTTAATTACTTCTTTATTTTCTTGTCACACATGCTACAGCAATGTACAGAGATAAACAAGTCCCCGCTTTTCAGATTTCACTTTGAACACAGAAATCACTGTAAGGCACAAAATAAAGCTTGATTTTTAAGTTATGCTCCACAATCAGTAGTTAATCCTCAGCTGAACATTTCATAAAAACTGCTCTGCTTAACCTTTTGTCTCCTGTTTCTCTTTTTTGCATGTTATTTAATTTCCATTAAGCTCTGACAGATTATACCACCTCTACGGAGGATATGTTTCCTTAAATTAAGCAGCCCTTTGCCTCATAATCATAATCAGGATCTCCTCAAAAAGAAGTCTCTCCTGTTGCAACTAGGCACCAAGTCCTCTCTTCTTAAGCACCTCCAAGTACAGTATGTGATAGACCAGGAGAAGAGGAATGGGGCTACCTCATTCAGACAAAGTGATCAATCATTAACAATAACATGAATATTGTTCTAGATGTGGACAGTAAAAAAAAAAAAAATCTAGCTTTTCAACCAGCACAGTACAAATGCAAATTATTCAAAAGATCAGTTTAGATGAATTTGACGCTCTGGTCTACTTTCTCTGGGCAAAGCTTTCTTTACGGTTATCCCAAAATTTTCAGAAGCCAAGGTCAAATAATAAACCTGTTCTGTCTGATATTTCAATTAAAGAAATGATAGACTAAGCACAATGAATTTTTCACTATTGTTTGAGGTTGTCTACAAAGCAGAGATACTGTTGCTGTAACACGACCACTTATTTTAACCAGGTCCTTGGCCATTTGCTTCTAACAGGACCTCCTGAAGATGCACATCACGAATAGAAAATTTAGCCAGCCCTAATGATTCTCATCGTCATCCTCTCTCTCACTCTCCCCACCCTCCGAGAGAATAGGGTTAGATAATATAAGAAAAACTGGTCGACGTTTGAGATAAGGACAGGGAGAAAATCCTTAATGTTACTGTTAAGGGTGAAACAGACTCGACTTGGGGAAAACTGTTCTTTTATTACTAAAAGCAAAGCAGGATAATGAGATAGAGAGCAAGATAACCTCCCCCACCCCTCCCTCTTCCCGGGATTAACATTATCTCTACTACTTTCCCCCTCAAGCAGCACAGTGGAGAAGAATGGATCCGCGCGGTGGTCAGTTCAGCACATGTTGTTTTACACCGCTGCTTCATCATCGGGGGGGAAGAACTCCTCACATCCCTCCCCTGCTCCGATTGTGGGGTCCCACCCATACGCCTCAGTCCTCCGTGAAACTGCTCCAGCGTGGGTCATCTCTTCCACAGAGTGTAGTCCCTCCAGAATATGTGCCCCAGCAGGCCCTCCACAGGTCACAGCCTCCTTCAGGCCTCCACCTGCCCTGGTGTGGGGTTCTCCACAGGCTGCAGGTGGATGTCTGCTTCTCCATGGACCTCCATGGGCTGCAGGGGGACAACCTGCTCCACCATGGTCATCAGCACAGGCTGCAGGGGAATTTTGGCCAGGAGCCACATTACTCCTCCCCCTCCTTCTTCACTGACCTTGGTGTCTACAGCCGTTTCTCTCACAAGAAAAGTTCGTTCTTCACAACAGGCTAGCAGAAGCCTCAAAAAGCCTCTCAGGATCTCTTCACCTTATTCATCCCATCTTCTCTCCTCTCCACGTCTTGCAGCCGGACCGGGCTGATTTGGGCCCAGTCGGCCGCCTGGCAAGAGGCTAGAGGGTGAGGCCTGCAAGGCCCCGAAGGCCTGCGCCTCCCGCTCTGGGCCTCTGCCCTTGCTCAGCTTCGTCACATCTTCTCTTCTCTTTTTTTTTCTGTTTTCACCTTCTTAAATACGTTATCCCAGAGGCGCTATCACGGGACATTCTGCTCCCAATCGGCTCAGCCTTGGCCAGCAGCGGGTCCGCCCTAGGCCCGGCTAAGTCTACTGAACAAAGGGGAGCGACTTCTAGCAATTTCCTGCAGAAGCTACCACCTTAGGCCCCCCTCACTAAGCAAAACCACAACAAGCCTCACAACAGTTATTTAATTTTCTCCCACTCTCGTCTTGAAAGCAGTAAGAACAAAAGTGCCAATTTGTAAAGTCTTAATTCTCAAGGCACTGTATCATGCAAAAATATGCTTTGCATTCCCAGGCAGAAAGGCCCTGACTCCACTGGGAGATAACTATCTGACGAGAGAGCTTGGCTCCACAGACACACATTGTCCTCAAAGCAGAAATATTTAGTTCTCGATTTTTATGGTTTTCTGAAGTGGTATCTCTCTAGCAGTTGAGAGGAACTCTGAGTGAATGCAAGCCTATTTGAATCTTACATTCTAAAAATAAACTCATTTCTCTATGTATCCTGACACTCACCAGAGAGATAATAATAAGCCATTCTTAGAAACATCACTCTATGAAAAGCTACACCAAGCAACTTAGAAGTGTTGAGTGCCTAAATATTACACCCTGGGATATAGAAAAAAGAAATTGTCACAGAGAAAAACAAGATGGGAAGAGTGATGTCAAATCCTTTACAAAAGCAGTATACTAATACTTACAAGATAAGGTAACCAATTGCTTGAGACCTAAATGCTAATGTCCATCAAAATCAAAACAATCAGTATATATTATTTTGCTTTCTGGCAGTCACCTGAAAATAAATTTCCATAAAATCAGGACACTACTAGAATTCTACTGCATGATGTCAAATTACAGCAGTAAATGGAAAAGAGATTAAAAAAACCACAAACCTAGGTCCAAGAATAAAGCCTTAGATCACAAACAAATTAGTCACTCTACAAATAGATATAAAGTAGCTAGGCTGAACAAACGTAGAGATAAGTGTATATCCAGGAGGAAAATCAAAGCAAAGTTGCGTCTCTGGTTCCAAGGCAGGAGGGAAATGTGCAATAAATCGCTTCATTGTTGAGACCAAGTGCGGTTGTTTTTCTAAGTAGTTGCAGACCAGACTTTCAGCATGAAAATGAGAAGCACATCTGTCAAGGCTTTTTTAATCCTGAAGGCCACTGCTGATGCACAGACAGAAGGGACAGCAGATGGGTTAAGCACAGAACAAGAGAAGGACTGAGAGGCAGGTGCTATTTGTGTTTGAAGGGAATACCATGGAGTTTCTCAGTTTTCAGAAATTTAGTTTACAGAGAAGGAAACATCCAAACCATCCTGTCCCCTTTGAACAGCTGCAGAAAAATTTGTACATAAAATTATCGTCCTGCTTCTTAATAAAGCAATAATAGGTGAAGTAGAGATATTCTTATTTAAATCTTCTGATAGCCCACCTATGTCTTCTCTATTTAACACTGAACTTTCTCAAAGATGTTATTTTATTTTAAAGTCCCGTGTCACTCCACCTTTCTGACCCTAAATACAGGACCTGAAAAAGACTCCTCAAAGACCAGGCTAGGTGCTGTCCACTCCATTCCAGAGGACAAAGACTTGTCAGCACTGAATTTTGGTAGAAGATATCTTCAAAAAAAACCAAGTACCATGTTAAAAAAACTGTTTAAGGATATCAAAATTGAGGTGAGAACTTAATTTGCTCAGCTTCATCAGAACTCTCCTAAAGAGCATGGGGAGTGGTCACGCAGTAGCATTCAAAATATCCTACCTGTGATATTCCCTGTCCTGAAGAAACCAGGTGCAGACCTACATAAGAAGTCCTGCTTCTTCACATGTAAAATCCTTAATGCACGGAGGTGAACTTATTTTTTTATAATTTGTATATATCTCAAATTTTCCAAACTTGCATATAGGAACTCAATCATTTTCAATAAATGGCATTAAAGGAAATGGCTTGCCAGGGGCCAAGCGCTTAAAGGATAGCTTAAAAATATATTTATCTACATCACTTTTCCCCAACAGTCATAAAACAAGCAAAAAGATATAACACAACCAACTAACAAGATTTAAATGCTTTTCTTTAAAATGATTGCTGTTTAGCACTACTATACTATGAAGGCTGACAGGAAGACAACAAAAACAGTTGTAGAACAATATAATCCAAAAGGTAGCTGATTAAAGACATCTATTGTGAATCACATGAAAATTGACAATTGACAATTGACAGGAAATATCTCAGAGAGAATTCAAGCTGTCTTATTTAAAAGCATAACCACAATGTAAATCACGTAGCTGAAAGTATAGGCGAGTACTTGGCCTTACCATCGCTGAGAAACATTACAGCACTTGTTAAAAGCACAAAATTCATTGCAAAACTAACTCTGAAACAAATAGGATTTTTTTAAGGCATAGGCCCCTTAAAATGATCCTTTCAATTACTTTGGACTATCTCTTCAAAAGAATTTTAGACTTAAGCTTTTCATGTCCAAAATTTTGAGCAGAATCTAGTGGACTTCTCAATCACACTGTAAATCTTCTGTAACTGTAGATTTCATGGGAAAATTCTCCAGCTTTATTACAAATCTGTCAGAACCACAGTGCCCAATACAAATGATCCTCGTTTTTATATAAGCTACAGTTTGTTCTCTGTCAAAGAAGGAAGAGAGTCTTTTATGAATGTGCTTTCTCTTATGCTTTTGTTAATACTCTGCTAAATAATAATAAACACAAATATTCACAATTTTTTCAATTACTTCAGGAACTCAGTTTTTTAAAGATCTTCCTCCTCCTTCTCTTTCTCCACCTAGAAAACAAGAATAATTAGTATTAGCAAAGTGGAAAAGCAGTGAGAATGTCAGAAACTTAACGGTATGAACACAATCAGTGCAGTATAACTAAGAAACTCACTGTCTGGTTTGGTAGAGCAAAGCTGAAATTATTATTATTTTTTTTAAAATATGGTACCTAAAGTTGACTTGCTATTCAGAAAGACTTTTGCATTCAATTTTCTATTGCATGGAAATAGATTTAGTCAAAATCAGTTGTTTGCCTGAAGATTTACTTAATAATTTAAGTGTAAACTCTTATCCTGGAAGACTGCTTCAGTATCGCAAATGTGAATAACTCAGCCTCCAGCTTACCTACAGTACCTTAATAAATTCACTTTTTCCCATACACATCAAAGTAAGCTGTATGACACTAAATAAGCCATGTTATAGTGAGAGTTTAATGAAGCATTTTCTTATTAACATTGTCCTTTTCAATGTCAATCTCTTTAAGCAGCATTTTAAATTTCTGTACACACCAAAAAATCTAGATAAAGCTTTGCGAGCACAAAGATCTTTGTCTCTAAGATGATGTGTACTACTCTAGTACCAAGAACAGAGTCTTCTACTTCTCTCAGGCAGTCTATATTAAGGGACTATGTCTGTTTGAGTAAAAAGACAAAAGTGTGAGAAAAGGAACTATGCCATGCAGGTAATTGGTTTAGAGCTAGACAGCAGGAACTGAGCAGAGAGCTGTGGTGCTCATGGTAAAGCCACTCCAGTGCTGCTTTCTCAAGACTCCAGCCCTTTACAGCCATTGTACTGAATGAAGCGTGTCCCAAGGCAAGGAACTGCAGGAATTTTGCATAGCTGATAGGTGAGTGCCAAGCAGACATGGTAGCAAATGATAGATTTAGGAATACATAATAACTGTTATACACTTTGTGTACTTCCCAGTGTTTCTCTACAGGTAACTGTGTCCCTGAGTGAGTACAAATTACAAAGAAAACGGTGGGGCTGCAGGCTACTGAAAACACTACTGCAACGTAAAACAGGTATAAGATCACAGTTCATATCTATCCACGCTGTTGGAATAATTAATCTGAATATCAGTCATTGCCATTGTCTTCCCAAAGGAAGCCTGCAGTGCAGATGGAGAACCAGTTGGGAGTTGTGTAGGTGCTCCTGTCCCCACTACGCGCTCAGCCTCGCACCAGCCACATGCTGTCAGCTTGTGCAACTGTGGTGTATGATCACATGCTGGGGTGCATGTGTAGAGACTGAAATCACATACCTACCTGCGATCCACTTAGCAGCCATAAAATAAGAAATGAGTCACTGTATGTAGACATTTCATTCTGTCAAGGTAAACCAGCATTTATGGAATATTGTGCATTGCAGGGCTGAAATAACAGCCCTTCCCTAAGGCTCACTTTCTTGAAATATACACTTAATATACAAATAGGTTTGTACTGATTTGGTGTGTCTGGGAAAGGAATGCTGCTGTGGAAATGATCAGCAGAGTAATGGAATAGTAGTTCAATAAAACACAAACACAGAGCTGGACCGTGTTACTTTGCAAAAGAAGGGGGTCTTGGAGAGCAAAAGGGGAGCTGAGAAGGTTTGTCTACCTCACTCATGCATGTGAAGTTGTCAGATCTCCTTTTAAACGGATGTTTAAGGTGGGGGGAAAAGAGCAAAATAAACAGCCTAGTAGTCTGACTATTAGGCTGCTGTGATGTTTGATTACTCTTCAGTAAAGTACAGGCATCAAATGGACAATCAATTGGAGTGCCCTCAGTAATATCAAAGACATGATGTAATAAAGAGCAACAATTGCAAATTTGTGTACAACTGCATACGGTCACTGACTTTCTAATAAACTGTTGTCAGAAAGTAGATCTCATCTTTCTGCAACCTGACAGTCAGGTTATGTTTCTGTGCCATGATCTTAACTGTTGGAACAACTTGTTGGAACAACTTAACAAGTTGGAACAACTTGTTTCTCCGTCAGACACAATGGAAGCTCTCCATACAAAGGGCAAAGAGCTGCTCACAGCTGCACTACTTTCCAGTGCTTTTTGAAGGCTCTCTTTACTAGCCACTGATTCTGCAGGGTCAGAATTTTAACAGAAACACATATATACTCAACTGTAGCACTTCTGCTTTCATGTCTGAACATATTTCTGTTTCCTCTTTGTAGTTAATATTTCATTTGAAAACATGCTATTAACAAGTGCAGAAAATTTAGCAGGCACTTTTTTTTTTTTTTTTAACAACAGATGATATCGATATCAAAACATAAAGATATTTCCTTGCTCTGGGATGTGTTCTTTTCTTTCCAGGTAAACCACTGTTTTGCACATGAAATTTGCTGCTTTCCAGAAAGAGCAGATAACATTAAAGAGATTTAATTAATACGTGCCACAGCATGATCTCAATGGTTAGACCATCTCCGCTAAAGGTGTAGAGCTGTAGGTGGTATTAGAGCACACCATGACATTTATTATTAATGCTCTTCCATTCACATTTGTTATTGACAGGCTGCACATAATGTTTTGCTCCTTTTCCATTAACTTACAACGATATAAATCTTCCCACATACAGATGTGAGGAAAGTTTTGCTGTTTACAGTAAATTACATAAAGAGACAGAACAAAATCTTGACCTTTTTAGAGCAGCTAGCTAAACTCCTACCAGCTTTCTGGACCAAAATTTCTTCTCCACACAGCGTACTATGAAGGGCTGTTGATATGAAACACATCCTCCAAGAAGGGGAGAAATCCCATGTTCCTGTCCCTATTCTTTTCTTTTCTGCTTGTGTGGATTTAGGAAAACAGTAACTGTTTAGTGTAAAATGGATAAACAGAGATCAAAAGAATATGGATAAAGGACCCCTCCTCTCCCAACCCCTCCCCAGACCCAGAAAACTGCTCTGCTATTAGGTTGCATTATAGATAGGATGTCTCAGTATTTTACTATCAGATGCATTCAGACAACGAAATAATCCTGTCATGGTTTAAAACATATCTCAAAATCAGTAAAATTTGGCAAAAAGCATGAAGTAAGTGTGCAAACTCAACTGACATGAGCAGAAGTATCTAGAAACATTACAAGAGTCCTGGTAAAATTTGACAAATTTTATAAGATGTGAAGCACTCAGTCATAGAATGAAACTGCAAGGATTTTCTTTTTTTTAAATAATTTTCAACTGTGCTCAATGAGTCTGATTAACTGAGTTAATTTAATTCAAAAACCTTTTTTTAAAAAAGTACTCCAATTCTTCCCCTTTCCTTTCTCCCTTCCCTCTTCCAGTACATTAAAACTTACAATATAGAAAGCCTTTTTGTTTTAATGTACATTCTCTGTTTTCCAGTAGCCTACTCTCACCAGGAGACAATTATACTAGTAGCTGTTGAAGGATAACTCTGTCAACCAAACAGAGACTGAAAATTTGAATCTGTTGTGATGAGTTACCAGGAAAGAGAAGTGGGTACTAGCAACACTGGAGACAGCGCAGGTCAGTATTCAGAATACCTCAGAAACTACATGAATTAATCACTACCATGAATAGCATCTCATTTATAAAATCCTAAAGCCTATTCTTGTGAAATCTTCCACAAGTTGGAAGTTGTTTATGCTATTGCCTAATGGGAATGCAATGGGAGGTGTTACACCCTCTTTAAATTATGTTTTGTCTCAGAAGATAATCTATATGCGTTTTCAATTTTGTAGAAAAATAAGATTTAACAGACTCATTCCCTCATAATAGTTCCATCTATGAGAACATCCTGGATGGTCTGTTTGATTACTATCCTACTGATTTAAAAAACAGACTAATAGAAAGCAGCAAGGAGAGTACCCACAAGTACACTGTAATTAAAGGTTACTTACTCGGAGTGAAGAAAAGCTAACAATTTCAGATTAAAAAAAAAAGAAAGCCATGTTTCTGCTTAGGCACTTGCCACAGCTTTTCACATAATAAGAAAAAAATGCACTAGACTTCTTGGTACAAAGGAAACAACTGCTATGATTTGGCCAGGGTTTATTTTGCTAATCGTATTGACCTCAGTAGCACTCTGTGCACTGCTCACTGCCCACCTTGTTGTACTCTTTCAGTGTTACTTGTTTTACAATAAAGCTACAGGCTTTCAGTCTGGAATTCTTTTTGCTTGGGCTGGTGTTCTGGTTTTATTTGGTGAGGAGGGGGCTACTTGTGTAGCTTCTGTAAGAAGCTGCAAGAAG
>WHYT01003566.1:19408-35138 GCA_009806455.1 Tetrax tetrax
CGCCGTCCCCACCGCTCACTCGTCCGTGTCTCGGCCCCGCTGGCCCCCGTTCTCGCGTTAGTGTCTCTGTGCCAGGGTGCGTCCCGTCGCTCCATGCGTCCTCGTGTTCGCTGCTCACGCTCCCACCCGAGTCCCCCTTGTCCCCGGGGTCACCCGCGGCACTGAAGCCGAGAGCCCCCCGCCGCCCTGCCGGGGCCCCCGCTCTGCCCCCTGCAATAAAGCCAGCGCGGGGCTGAGGGCTGCCAGGCCAGTCCCAGACTGGGAGTGCCCAGCCGCCCCCAACCTGACACTGGACACAGGGGTCCCCTGGGCCTGGGAAGGGATCCCTGGGCAAGCGCCCCAGGCATGTCCCAGGAGCCGCTGCTTGCACCCCAACGTGGGGACGCGGTGGAACGCCCTCACCCCGGCCCGTCCTTTGCCGCACCGTGCTCCCCCTTCCCTGTGCTTCCTCCGCCACAGGCCCCTGCTGCTCACCAGGGCCCTCCCCAGGAGGCTGTGGACGGCTCGGGGCCCTGCAGACATGCTGTGACCATCCTGCTCGAACTAGTCTTTGACAAACTAATAAAATAAAGAGATTTGTACATTGCTCCAGCCTCTTCTCAACCGTTGCTTCCATAGGGTCCCACAACAGCTCCCTCACCCCTCCATCGCCATCAGGGCTGAGACCTGGCAGCTCATCACACTGTGGGAGGTCTGATGGGACAGCACCCAAGCCAGGCCACAGGTGAAGGGAGAGGCCACACGCAGCTCCCAAAGCCCTGCTCAGTCCAGCTGCGTCCCCACACCCCCACGTCCACCCTGCAGGTGCCCTCTCTGGGGTTGGGGGCAAGGTGAAAGGGATGGTTACTGGTGGGCCCCTATCCCACAGACATGGCAGGGGGGCTTCCGCCCCTTCCCCCGACTCCGGGACTCCCCTCACAGAATGACTGGAGATACCTCTGGGGTAGAAGGGGTGTTTCTGGTGGGTCACAGCCTTCTGGCCCCCCAAAAGAAGGGGCAGGAGGCTACGGGCAGGCCCTGGGCAATGGGGCACCTTGTGCCCCTCAGCGAGGCAGGGCCCCTGGTAGCACCCAGGCCCGGCACAGCCCCGGAGGCCTCCGCCTGGAGCCAGCCTCAGCTTTGACTGATTTGCCATCATTTACCAGCAAAGAGCTCAGCCGTTACCCAGGCGGCATCAGCAGAGCAGTCACCTGGAAAAGCCTCTGTCAGAAGAAAATATTAGGGTAGGAAACGATAGAGATCGTGCAGGCAAGGTCTCCATCGCAGGCACGCTGTGCCCACACCTTCCCTGCGACACAGCGCGCCGGAGCAGGGGGGAAGCGAGCCCCACGGCTCTCCGTGGGGAGCAGGGATGGGGGAGGCGCTGCTCGTCACCCCTGGCAGGGGCGCAGCGAAGGGCTCTGCCCGGAGCCGCGGCGTGGAACAGGCAGCGCCTTCCGCCGGGGCCACGGCCCCGCTCCACCCGCGCGAGGTGCTGGCAGGCGGGAGCGGGGTTAGGGGCCCGGGACAGGCCCCTGCGGCTGCGCCCGTCCTTCTGCGCAGCGCCACTCGTGTCACCCGTCCCGAGTGGGGGCGCAGCGCCCCCTGGTGCGGTGACAGCGCCGGACAGGCGGCAGGGACAGCGGGGACAAGGGACACAGGCCCCCCAGCCAGGGGCCCGCCATGGCCAATGCGAAGGAGGCAGGGGAAGGGAGAGGAGCTCGGAGGAGAGCAGCTCAGCACCCCCCCGCTCCCCCCCCAGCAGCCACAGGCACCTTTGTTATGGAAGAGGATTTATCAAAAATTAGAAAAAACAACCACACATACTAAAAAAAAAAAAAAATAAAAAATAAAGCCCCAGCTGGGGAAACAACCCCCAGATCGCATCCCTCCACCCTCCACTGGCTGCCCCAGTGCAGGGAGGGGACAGGGGGTGTCTGGCAGGGGAAGGCTGTGCTGCCAGGGCCGCCCTCGCCACCGGGCCGTTGGGGACGAGGGGACAGTCACGGAGCTCAGCGCTGCTGCGGAGCACAGCCAGAGCAGAGCTCCCCTCACCGGAGGCTCCTCAGCAGCCACCTTTAGCAACTGACTTTCTTTGGCCACTTGCCTTTGGAACAAGCGGCCCAGAGAGGCAGCAGCAGCCCTCGGACGGCGAGGGGAGCCCTGCTAGCACCCCCCCATCCTCCCCAGCACACCAGCTGCTTTTTGCAAACACTCCCAGGAGCAGTACGCGCAGGGCCGAGCCAAAGGGCACAGCACTGCCAAGCAGGCAAGGAGGGGAGCCACCTCCTCCCCCCGTCCTACACTAAGCACTCTCCCGTCCCCAGGAGCAGGGAAGCGTTGCCTCCCCCAGCGCGGCTTTCGTTAGGAGTCATTGGGGAGCCCGAAGAGCTTGACGGTGCCTGCCTCCCGGCTGCTGTCATATTTGCCATCTTTGTCGTCACAGGCGAAGGCCAGCAGCGGCCTCTTCGGGTGCCAGGCCACTGTGAAGGTGGGGGACTCGCACTGCACCTCCCAGAGCTTCTCTCCTGAAAGGAAAAGGGGCCACGTCAGCCTGGAGAGCCTCCAGCCCTCCACCGCATGCCGCACGCTGAGGCCAAGCCCCTGCTTCTTCTCTCTCGCGCAGGGCGGAGGAGGAACAAACGCTGCTTCAGCGCCTTTTAATCACCCGGTGACAAGGCACAGACACGACAGGCATGTCTACCGCAGACTAACGAGGCAGAGGCTCCCCCTCACGGCGCTCTGCTCTGCACAGCCAAGCGTTTCCTCAGCAGACCGATTCTCCCATCGCCCTCCACCAGCACTTCTCCACCCGATTCCCTCCTGCTGTTCCCCAAAAGGAAACCGTTACCTGTCTCCACCTCTGCGATGTCGATGAAATGATCTTCTGATGCTGATGCCAGCATCTTCCCATCGTGGCTGAAGCTGAGTGTTCGCACAGGCCAGTCAAGCCTGCAGCACAGAGCAAAGCAGACAGTGAGCCATCTCCCGCACGGTCACCAGAAAGGGGAGACAAACAGCGCCGGGACAGCGCCACCCACCTCGAGAAGCACCTCACACACACCAGTTCATCCACGTCCCAGAGGCTGACTAAGGCGTCAGCACTGCCCGTGGCAAAGTACTTCCCCATGGGATCAAACTTGATGCAGATGCAGTTTGAAGGATGGGCATTGATGGACTGAATGGGTTTCAGCTCCGGGTAGCTACGGAGATGAAGGGAGAGGGCAGGAAGCAGGTGAGAGGAGCGTAGGGTTCATCTACAAGCAGGGCAGGTGGGACTGGGACTGTGAGCAAACTAAACTGGTGCAGAGCCATGCTGCTGGAAACCTTGAGTGCCGAGCAAACGAGGCAAAGCGTCAGGGTCGCTCTCAGGGAGCCCAGCCCAGAACTGGGGCAACCTCAGCTCCAAGCAAGTTCATTCCCCTAGAGGGCTGGGAATCGCTGGGGTGTGGGACTCAGGTTCCCCAAAAGCAGCAAAGGGGCTTGCAGCCTGATGTCTGCGCAGCCAGCCCAGCTACCCTGCCCACCCGCCACCACGGGCACCTACCTGAGGATGTTGATGCAACCGTTCCCGTTAGTGAGGAAGAACATGTTGTTATCGTTGTTCCAGGAGATCTCATTCACCTCAAACTTGAACTGTTCCTCAGCCTTGGAGCGATGCGTCTTGGCATCAATGAAGGTGACCACGTCATCCTTGTTCCCCACTGCAATGGTCTGTCCGTCAGGGCTCCAACAGATGTTGATGTTCTCCCCTGGAGGGACAGAAAGGCAGCGGGTCCCCTTTCCACCCAACAATCCACAGCAGCCTCATTAAGCAGATGGGCAGCTTTTATTCCTGACCCAAGGCCACAATCTGCTCCACTAACTCCAAACCACTCCCAAATGGCTGCCAGGTCTGCAGCCTAGCACACAAACCCTACAGAGTACTGTCCAGCAAACAGGTAGTTATTGAAAATCAAACTCAACAGAACTGCAGCTTCAAGCCAACATGACTACATCACTGCCCTTCCCATTTCAGCCAAGATGGGACGACAGCAACCACCAGACAAGGTCAACTCAAAGATCCTCTGGATCCAATGATCTTCAAGACCCAGAAAAAGCAGAAGCCAACAAAAAATACCTGTGAATGGGGGTAAGAACGAGGCAGGTTGCAGTTATGCCATCTTACAATGCCATTTCCAGCCCTGACAACTCAAAATTGGAGATTTCCAATGGCAGAGATGGCATCTGGGTTAACTAGCACATGAATTCAAATTATTGTTTTCTGAATCCACACAAAATTTTACGTCCACCATGACTCTCTGCAAACATGCCTTTCCCCAGTTTCCAGCCTTGCCACCCACAGACTCCAGACACAAGTACACAAGATATTTTAACAGTCAGCATCATATTTCAGTAGTTTCTCCTGTCCTGACGTGAGAGTAAACCAGCCCTCACGTCCACTGCTGCTCCTTACAGATGAGCACAAAGGTAAAAGCAGCCAGCAAAGACGCCCCCATCACTAATACCCACAGGAAGGGTCCAAAGCGCTGTGCCACTGCAAACAGCCCCCCGGACCCAACAGCCCTCTGAGGGAGGCAGGGACTCACCTTTGGTATTGACAGTGGCGATGCACTTGGTGGTGCGGACGTCCCAGATGCGGATGGTTTTGTCCCCAGAGGCTGTGACGAAGAGGTCAGGGTTGCTGGGGTGCCAGCAGAGCTGATCCACGCTGTCCCCGTGTCCCCGGTAGTTGTTCTCCTTCACCTGGGGGGAGAGGACAGCCACAGACGGGAGGATGAGCCCGGTTCTGCCCCGCCTCCTGCCCCAGATCCCAGTACGCTGCACCCAGCTCCACTACCGGTTACCGGATGGGGCGGGAGCCCAGCCCAGCACCCCACCGCCATTTCAGTCGCGCTCCCACCCACGGCCGGCCGGGATGGAGGATCTCTCTCTGCCTCCCCTGCCAGGCACCGGCCTGCGGGGTCCCTGGCGACGCTGCTCTCCCGGTACAGACCCGCGTACCCGCTTCCAGGCCCACTAACGACCACCGGGACCCACTCCCGGTTCGAGCCACCTGCCCGAGCATCCGGGCCGGGGGTGGGGGGGGGGGTGGGTCCCTGATACCGACCCGAATCGCCAGTCTCACCCATGTGAGAGTGGTACCGGTCGGAGTGGCCGCTCCAGCTGTCCCCCAGTGCCCGGTCCCGAACCACCGCCCTCCGCCCGCCCGCTGCCGGGAGGGGGAAGCTCACCAGCCGGTCCTTCTCGAGCAGGAAGACGCTGGCGGTCTTATCGAAGGAGCCGGAGGCGAGGCGGCGGCCGCAGCAGCTCCAGGCCACCGAGTGCACCTTGGCGCCGTGCGCCGGGAACTCGCGGCTCCGCGTGTTGGCGCGGAACAGCTCCTGCATGGCCTGCACGTAGGGCGACAGCGCCATGGCGGCGGCGGCGCCGCGACCGAAGCCGCCACCGCCGCCCCGCCCCGCCGCCGCCGCCGCGACTGACGCAGCTTCCGCCGCCGCCCCCCTCCCGAGGCCCGGCCCGGCCCGGCCCGACCCGAGCGCTGCCGCCGCCGCTGCCGCCGCCGGCCCGCGGGGGGGCGGAGCCCGCCGCGAAGATGGCCGACAGCGTGGTCCTCATAAGCGACTCGGACACGGAGGACAGCCGCTTGCCGCCGTCCCGGCGGCGCTGTCGCCGCTCGTCGCCGCGGCGGCGCTCGCTGCCGCCCCCCGCGGTGAGTCGGCGGCCTCCGGGGCGGGGCGGCGGGGCTTCCCGCCGGGCGCGGCGCCGCACGCCCCTCACAAAGATGGCGGCGCGGGCGGGGACGGGTGCCGCGCTGGGACACGAAGCTTCGAAGACCGTGGAGGGCCGCAGCGCGTGTGCCGGGCATGGCGCGGGCACCGGGCCGGGACCTCCGGCCTTGTGTCCCCGGGGAGCCCGGTCTCCTCGGTCACGTCCCTCAGGACAGTCCTGACCTCAGCCTCCCCCAGGAGGGCTCGGGTCCCCCCCGCAGGGCCTGGCTCCTAAGTGTGTGCCCCCCGGGGTCCCAGCCCCCCCGGCCACATCCCCACAGGAAGACCCCAGGCCCCTCCGAGTGTCTTGGTCCCCTTGGCTGCACGTCGAGGAGGGTCCAAGCCCCCGGGCACCCCTCGGGGTAGGGAGCCCACCCCCAGGCCATGGTGGAGCAGCCATCGTCCCCCTCACCTGGGCCAGAGCGGGGGACGGCGGCTGGTGCGGCAGCGCTTCAGGGCACGAGGCCACCAGCAAGGCACAGCCCCAGGCAGGGGAAAACTGTCTGTCTGCCCCCCGCACCGTTGGCCCCCGTTCTGATTCAGCTCTCAAATGCTGGCTGTTCCGCAGCGTCCGGTGCAGCGGGGGCAGCCGCCAGCCCTGCTTGGCTCCACCAGCTTCCCGGAGCACGCCGGGCCTGCTGGGTTTTGCCACCTCCTCAGGCTACCTGCGGCCCCTCCTTGGGAAAGGCAGCAGGTCTGAGTCAGGGGAAAAAAATGGATTTAAATTGTCCGCAAAACATGTTCCTGCTTTGAGATGCTGAGAGGGGTTTTTTTCCAAGAGCAAACAGGCTCTGACCCTTCCTGGGCACGTCGAGTTCCGGAGAAGCACCGTGTCCTGCCTTCCGGTGGTGCGGGCACAGCTGCCGTCCCTTGCCCACTCCTGCTGCCCCTCGGACAGGCGCGTCCTTGCAGCTCTGGGTGCTGCATCACCTGGCGAGTTCTGGATGGGAGTCCCCAAAGTCTCAGGGCTGCTGTAGCTCTGGCTTGGTGCCATGGATGTGAAGGTAGCTTGTGGCTGTAGTGGGTGAGGTTGTGCCGCAGGGGAGGGCGCCGAGGTTCAGATCCTGTGCTGCTCCTGCCAGCACCAGGCAGGAGCCCCTGGGGACAGGAGCACTTGCTGCGCTTCCCTTGCCCTTCCCCGGGCACCTCAGTGGGGCTGGCATTTCCCCATCCTGGGAGGGAGCTGAGCAGGCAGCCAGGCCCCTGCTCTGGGCCGAGGCAAGAGGTGTTTGGAGCTGAGAACACAGCCATTTCCTACAAGGAGCCCTGGGGGGAGCGGGGGATTTGTTTCTGCCAGGAGCAGGGAAGGAGAGCCCAGGTTGGGCTCAGGCTCAGCAGTGCTGCTGGGAGAGGCCAACACTAGAGCTCAGGGCTGCCCTGTCCCCTCAGCCAGGCAGCAGGGTCTTTGCCCCTGGTTTCTCTTCCTGTGGCTGGTGCCACTGAACCCCTTTTCCCCCTTGGGCTGGGGCAACGGTGCCACCATAGCAGAGGTCCCCAGCAGGGGAGGACCAAGGCACCCAGGTGCCACCATCACTGACGGCGCTGGCCCCTCTGCCCCCACAGGAGATCATCGATCTGACCTGCGAGGACACAAGCACAGACCCAGCGCCGAGCAGCAGCCTCACCATCATCGACCTGACGGAGGACGCGTGCAGCCCTCCCCACACCACCGGCTGGGCTGACCAGGACCCTGGGCAGGCACCTGCTGCCCCAGCAACACACTCATCCCATCCTCAGCTCTTGTCCATCACAAAGCAAGAAACGGAGGCAACGGCGGGGCCAAGCCCTGCAACACCCTGTCACGGCACTCCCGCAGAGCCCAGTGCCACCACGGACACGTCAGAAAGAGTGGAGAGCAGCTTCTCTCCTGCCTCCAGCCGCCACAGCTCCTCCTGCAGCCCAGAGCAGAACTGCAGCACTACCACTTTTAACAGTGACTTGGGCTCCCTGGCCAGCATGCAGCTGGACTCAGACCTGATGTCCCTGTCCCCCTCCAGCCTGGACAGCAGCAGCAGCTGGAGAGCCAGTGGCCCGGAGGAAGAGACTCCCCACCTTTGCCAGGAAAGGGAGCTGCCGCCGAGGCTGAGCCCTGCCCCAGCCGTCCCCACAACTCCAGGGAAGGCTCAAGGGCCTTTGCTGGAAGCGGGTGACTTACCGCTACGTGAAGCAATCCAGCAAGTGACTCCAGCCAGGACCAAGGCTGCCAGCAAGGTCTGGCTGAACAAACTGCACTATTTCAGGAGGAGCGGAGTCCAGCACCTCTTCCTCCAAGGCATAGCACCCAACAGGGAAACACAGCAGGTAAACGGGGTTCAGAGCAGCCAAGCTCAGCTGGAGCCTGCTCAGAGCAGCCCCCTCAGTAGAGGATGGAGCAGAGGCAGCCCCTGCTCCACTTTCCCTTTTGGGGGAAGCTTTGCCAGGCAGTTGGGATCTCTGGGTATTGCAGTTCCCTCCACGGTGGGCCCCACATCACGGCTGGGTCCCTATATGTTGGGGGGAGCTGGCTTTCACCCATTGCCTTGCCTTGCACACAGCGGAAACCTGAACTCATCCCCAGCGGGAAGCTGAGCATGGTGCACACCACCATGGAGGAGAACTTCCTGGAGGGCACCTTGCATTTCCTGAGCGAGTTCGTCTCCCGCCAGCACTATCCCCCCAAAGAAATCATCTCCAACCTGATCAGACAAATCCTGTTGAACTCCCACCAAGGGGAGATCCTGAAGGACACCTACATGCTGCTGATGAAGATCCAAATGTACGTGTTCCCTTTGCTACGGTGCTGTGGGGCTGGCTAGGTGCTCCTCTGGGCCTGCCCCAGCATAAAGGGTATTCTCCATGGTCCTCACCCACAGAACAGGGAGCGATTTCCCCTGGGTTATCAGGATCCTCCTGCTACCAGCATAGGCATGCCCTGGGCTGTCCACAGGTGGGTCAGGGACAGCCTGTGACACCAAGGAGTCCGCTAGGACAGAGGAGGGTGTTTGCCTTGCTCCTGAAGCGCGGATCAGTCTCCACTGCTGTGACGTGGCAGAGATGCCTTCCTTGGGCTGCAGCAGGGACCACGGGCTGCAGGTGGCTGGAGCGGCTCCCCCACTGCCCTCAGGGTTCCTGCAGAAAGTCCCAATGTTTAGTGAGGCCACAGGCCCAGGAGTGCCAACGCTCTCCATGGAGTATGGCCCCAGTCAGGTGCTTCCAAAAAATTAACACGGTCAGGGGAGGAGAAAGGGAGAGGGCAAAGCTGGAGAGAGGAGGAGGCAGGGCAGGCTGCTGCGCAAATGGGGCCAGGGGAGGGCCAGTGGCTGCCATGCCTGCGGGCACACAGTCGGGCAGTTCAGCACAAATGGACAGTGCTGTCCTTGCAGGCTCCATCCAGCCAACGCCGCCACGGTGGGATGGGACTGGACGCTGCTGAAATACACCATGGAGGACCAGGTACTTGTCACCGCATGTGTCACATCAGGCAGGTATCATCCAGTACGTGGTGCCTGGGGGCAAGCGTTACCCCAGGACCTCATGGCCGTGCTCTGCTGCAGAACAGGCCAGTCCAACATGCAGTTTTATTGCAGCCACTGAGGGCAGCAAATGTCAGCTGGCTCTCCCACTTTCCGCGGTGCTCCCTAACCAGCTGCACAGCTGCAGGCAGGTTGTCTCCTCACCCTCTGGCTCCGCCAGGCTCATTCCATCTCCATCTCCCCTCAGGAGAAGCCCCCTGGCCGGCTCCTCTTCCTGCAGTACGTGGTGCAGACCCTGGAGGATGACTTCCAGCAGAACCTGAGGTTGCGCCTACTGCAGAAATCGATTGCCAAGAAAATGCTTTCGTGTGACAAGTGCTTCAACAATGTCAAGTAAGGGACGCCACCTCCTCCCCTGTTCTCTAACCAGATGCTGAGAGGCAGGGGCTCAGGGAACGCTTGTCGAAACTCCAGGTCAGGCTTTCAGACTTTCCAGGAGACAGGCTTGGGAGACAGAGGGAAGTGTAGGGCCCAAGCATAATGAACAGGAGCAGGTTTACAAAAACAAACAACCAGAAATGATGCAAGGCATTTGCAGCCACAACCTAACAGGCTTTTCCCAGGAACGAGGTCAGATTTGCATTTTCAGGAGAGGACTGAGGAGGAGATAATCCTGTTGACAAGCGTATAGATCTGCTCCTCAACAGAGCTACTCCCTAGCCTGTCCAAGTGGGTGGGACGTATTATTCATTCTCGGAGTCTTCTCTTCAGCTCCAAGTGGGTCTAGAGGCCAGAAGGCAGCAAAACCAGTCCCGTCTCCATTAACATTCCTGTTTCTGTCCCAGGGAAGTGGTCGGATGGCTGGTTGCAGCAGTTACAGGATTTGGGTTCTCCCAGCCCCAAGAAGTTACATCCTCTTCAGCAGAAGCAAGCTCATCTGACCAGGCAGAGGTGGCTCCACCAGCCTTCTTCGCCCAGAAGTAAGTCCCAGAATTCCTGGCTCCCTGCTGTCAGCATCACGAGGCGCCATCCCCACTGCTTTACTTTGCAAGCTGAGGGGTAATGTCTCCTGGTGGTGACCGTCTCTCTAACCCAGGGTGATACTCCTGCTCCAGCGGATGCTGTCCATCGCTGTGGAAGTGGACAAATCTCCCAACTGCAGCTCCTGTAAGATCGCAGATGTGATATTCCCATTCATACTGAATATTCCCCTGAGGAGTCAAAGGTGAGACAAACATACGCAGGGCAGCATCTGCCCGTGTGAGCAATAGTCTAATTCCCCATTTACATCCAAGTCTGGCTGCATAAAATACCATAGGGTGTAGAAAGACCCAGCCAAAAAATGCATGGCTGTTGGACTGACAGATCCCATGGAGAAAGAATATCACCAGCTGAACACATCTCCCCAGCTCATGTGTTGCTGAGAAAAGCTGATTCTCCCACTTGTTAAAGTAGCTTAAAACTGTTAAAAGGGTCTGAAAAGCAGCACTCTGCATCAGCACGGTCAGGTACTGGCAAATACATCCCTGATTCCCAGGGACAGCTGAGAAGCTCATCAGAAATATGACGCAGTTCTTGCAGCTTTGCCTTGACATGCTTTTGTTTGCTTCCCTAAGAAGTGCAGTATCTGAAGCCAAAGCACAAGGGCCTGATTTGCTGTAGCGTAGACATGAGACCACCAGACCCACAGACATTTGGAACCCATGTTTGCCAGCCCCAGCAGGCAGCCCATTTGGACCCTTTTAGCAGAACTCTGAGCACACACCGGGTCAAATCAAGCCAAACTGATTCTAACCAAGCAATCACTCTTTCCAGGACAGATCTAGATCCAGCTGGCTGCTGACCCCACTTCACACTTGCCTGGCTGTGCTCCCTGCAAGTCAGCAAGAATGGGTAACTTCTGCACAGGCTGCTGGGCAGAGTGAAGTGAAGCAGCTAAGCTTGCTTCATAAACCATATCGACCTCGAGCTGCCAGAGGTCAGACCTAAGGACATAAACACATCCATAGCCAAGCTGCATAACGAAGCTCTAATGCATCTGGTAGTTTTCCATTCACTGCACTGCTGGGCAGCCCCTGCACCAGATCAGCACCAACAGAACACCAGGAACATGCTAGAGCAGTTCTCCCTGGTCAGGCTGTGCTGTCTCCCCCAGAGTAAATCGTTTTGTCTTCCAGGGAAGCTTTCTTGAACACCATGGAGAGCCAGCTCCTGCGCTGCAAACTGCTAGAGCTGTTGTTCCAGCATAGTTGTAATGTGCCCACGACCTTGCCCTTGTCTCTGGCCAAGATCCTGTACTTCCTGAGCCACTCCTCTATGCTGCTGCAATACCAGGTATCCAGTCCCAATCTCTCCTTTGCCTTGTTTTGTTCTGAGAAAACCTCTTCTAATACCCAAATACTGTCTCCTGTCGCAGGATGATACAGCAGCCTGGCAAAGATGGGATGAGATGCTGCAGTACTTGAGTTTGCTGCTGATGAGTTACCAAAATGTAATACTAGGTAAGCAGCCTGTTCTGGCCTTAATAAACATGATCTCATCAAGAGGCTGCAGTAGAACAGCCAAATACCTTTCCTCCTTTCTTCTCATCACTCTGGAAAGTCTTAGAAAGATAATGTGCCTCTGTCCACGCTAGTAACCATTCCCAGCAGTTAGAGCAAAGAAGTGATGTTGCATCAAGAATAGAGCCCAAACTGCTTTCCCAGGGGCTAAACTAGCCTCTAAGAAATAGCCTACTTAAAAAAAAAAATCAATCCCAGCACTGGGAAGTACACAAGGGGGTGCTCTGTACCCACTACTGTCTAAGTTGCACACACAGCGGGTGGAAAAATAGGGTGGCTTAGGAGGAAAAGCAGAAGTCGAAGGGATGGTAATGCCAGGACACACTCAGCACTTGGTAGACCAGGCAGGGAGCATCACCCACAGTAGCCAGGGAAGGAGCAGTATTTCTGACCCCAGGAGAGTAGCACAGTCACAAAACACTCCCTAAAGTAATTTTACCAAAAAAATTCCTAAAGTCTCTTCCCAACTTCAGCTGCTTTAACCCAGGGTTAAGGCTCTCCTGGAGGAATGCAGAGGAACCCACCATCACATGTGCTTAGGGTCTTATTCTCCCTGAAGCCCTAGACAATCACTGTTGTTAAGCTCTTTGGAGATGCTTCCTTGCAGCTGGACAGCCGTCCAGTCCTCCACTAGCAGAGAAAAGGATGCTACAAGCCCTGCCCCCTCCCCATTTCCTGGGCTCTCTCCATGTGCAGACTGAGCTCCAGGAGGGCAAAGCTCCTTCTTCCACCAAACTACTCATGTGCAGAAGCATCAAGGATAACCACAAGAGGGACAGCACCGTTCCCAACCACTTCTCACTACAGCGCAGTGCCTGTGGCTGCGATCTGTCCCTGAACAGGTCCGGCAGCCCGCTGTGCGTTGCCTCTTCCCACCGTTATTTCCTCTTGCAGAGCACTTACGGAGCTCACTGAACGACCGGATGGACTTGATCATTCAGAAAGCCAAGCCCAAGCTCCAGGACAGCGATGACATCAGCCATGTGGACATTCAACTGAAGATAGAGGACTTAATCAGCCGAATGCAGCAGGTCCTGGGGCAGCCTTTTCCCCTACAGATTACAGAAAAACTGTGCATGCTTCGGGAGTTGTTCCTCATTGTCACTGCTACCTGATGAAGACAACCGTTGCAGCAGGGGGCACTAAGAACTTGGTGTTTCCTCTGCAAAACCCTTCTCATGCTGCTGTCTCAAGTGTCATATGTCATGTGGATTTGTTTGTACATTTCTTTGGAAAAATGTCTCGTTTATATGGTCTCAAATTATCCTTTCAATTTTGCCTCAACCTACAGTTTTACAGGGCACTTTGTACACTTTTAAAAAATTAATTATTTTTGTATTTACTGAGACTCTTCCATCTTGGTGCCAGCCCTGCCCAAAGGAAGCGCAGAGCTCTGTCAGCTGTACCTTGGGATAGCATTAGACTAAGGCAGCCATAAACTCTGACAGTACTTTGCACAGCAAGCAAAATGCCAAAATACCTGTTCAATATTTAGAAAAAGGTGATAATATTTAAGACAAAAAGCAGGTGTGAGCTGCAATGAGGGCATTCACAGTGCAGAGACCCCCAAGCCAGGCTGATCAGTCCTCAGGAGAGGAACATTTTTGTTCCAAATCAATTCTGTGTGACTTTGCCCAAGGTGATTAGCACGTCAAGAGGGAGGACTGGATAGCAGCATCAGCTGAAAAGGCTGTGCCTCTTCCAGAATGCACTGAAGTATCTGCAGTGCAGGCAAGCATGCGTGTTATGAAGATCAATATTCAATGCAAATACACTGCCATCAACTCAAATCACAGACAGCAATTAGGTTATTTCTATAGGTCTCCTCAGACAGTTGAGAAGCAACGGAGGCTGAGAGTGGGAGAAAGACTCCTGCAGCTACCCACCACCCCTTTATCTGCCCCTGTGGCAGGTGAGCCTTGGCAGTGCCCCCATGAGGAGACCAGAGCCTAGGAGCATCGAGCAGCACAGTCACAGCCAGGAATGGAGTAGCCCTGGTGTTAGCACGGCGCTCACTGAAGACCTGGTGCTTGCTGCACAGCAAGGCTTAACCCAGAAGCCTGGCTCCAGTTAGCCCAGAAGTGTTTGGAAGGGTCTCACCTGGGGCTCACGGGTTTGCTCCTGGTTCTTTAGGAAGCCTCTTCCCAAGGAATAGGTGTAGAACAAACCACTCATCTGCATGGCATTGCCCCTCTAATCCGGGAATAAGGCATCCATGGAGAAGTGAAAAAGTCTGGGTTGGGAGTAGTAGCCAGAAGCATTCCCAACGGTGCAAATTCCAAGTGCTGCCAGCTCCAGAAAGCTGCTCTTCCTGCATGGTATGCTCATCCAGATGTATTTTCCCGTTAGGTCCTTTTAACTGGATTAGACTTCTATCACTAGACTAGATAAAAAGCCACGTTCCAGCAAGAGGTCCATAGTTATGAATGTTATTTTCTGATAAGTTAGTCATATCCCCAAAAACGATGTTGGAGTAAAGCAGAGGAAGTAGAATATCACACCAAGAGACCACACTTTAACCCCAGCCTTTCCAATCTAAACTGTAAGATTAGTCTGTGTAACCAAGACCTGCAGCAGCAGCCTGTACCAGAGCACCTGGGTGCTTCAGGATCTATTTCATCACTTTGAGTTCTGCTAACACTCTAGGAGCACAGGAAACACCAGTGCTCAGCTCAGACATCCCAAGCCCAGCAGAAACATCTGCTCCATCAGCAGTACACTACAACAGCACTCAAACCAGAACTTTACAGAGGCAGGCAAAGCCTAGATGGCCACACCACTGGGAGATGGGCACCTCCTGGCTCCCACACCAGTGCCCACCTGCACAGTACAGGTGCCAACACAGCACACAAGCTGCAAGAGAAGTGAGCTCAAGAACATGAAGAACCACCATTTGAATAGCTGGAGAAAACACAAAGATTTCATCTTTAGTTTCATCTGCACAAGCCTCAAGACATGACTGAGTCTGGCTTTAAACCTATTATCCCTGTCAAAAGAGAGTTTTACAGAGCAAATATTTTATCCCAGTGCAAGTGCTGCCAGACCCTTATTAGGCAGAACCTTGACCCCACACCCACTGGACAGCCCCATATTTCTTCCACAGATGCTGTGCCAGCACTAACACACATCAAGGACCTCCATTCACAAGGATTTTATTTTCTTGTAACAAACAAACAAACAAAAAAAAAAATCATACACATTAGAGACATGAATACAGACAACAAATAAATTAATGTCAAATGAGAGACTGATTGCCAAGGTGCAAGTGAGTGTTGACAGTGAAAACTGCTTCTCTGGGTAGGAGACTTTCAACACAACACGTCATTGGCAGTGCTGTTGAAGCTTGAGAAGAAGCAGAGCCAAAAAACGTGCTTCTTCAGAGGTGACAGCAGCTAGCCAAGTGAGTTAACCCTGCCTCGCCCTCCAGGAGGAATGTTTGGTTTAAGAAGGCAGAAACCCCAGAGCTCAATGGTTACCCACTGCTAAGTGACCTCTGTGTAACGTCCTGGCAACAGAGAAGCTTCCAGTACCAGATGCTGCCACCTCACCACTACAGAGAGCCTGCTGCTGGCTGAAGGAGCTCTACAACACAGTCCTGAGATCAAGAGACAGGAGACATTTGCCACAGGACAGGTGAAGATTACAGAGCAACACTGCTTATAATGCCTACGGGATTACACGGTAGCCAGTGGTTCCTTCCACTTTTCATGGAAGGAAGTGTTAGCTGATCCCAGTAACTGGTTCTGACTAGGCCAAAAAAAAACCCAAAAAAACCCCAAACGTACGCATAGCTGTATCATAGTAGGGAGGAATGTTTAGCCTTCATCTGCCCTCAGTCCTCCTCCAGCCCTGCAAAATGCATTTAATGCTGGTGAAACAAAAAAACTCTATTTGAGAAGTGCCGCTGGTGTCTAATACAGTTCTACACAACTCATACAAGATGCTAGAGAAGAAAAAAAAAAAAAAG
>WHYT01003579.1:0-50357 GCA_009806455.1 Tetrax tetrax
GGATTTAAAAAAAAAAAAAAAAAAAAAGACAGCGTGGCAGTTGCTTGTTGCTGTTTGCTTTTCTTTCAGTGGTTAAAAGGTTTACAAGCTGTCTCTCAAAAAACAGAGTGACCCTGCGTGGGCTCACGTACCAGAGGCGCAGGCCTCTCCAGTGCTCCACCCCGGCGCCGTGCCGAAACGCCCGTGTGAGTGGTTTTCTTCCGATAAGGGAGTGTTCCCCCCTCGATGGACGGCCTTGGTGGGGGCAGTTCCCAGCAGCTGGGTGCAAGGCTTGGTTCATCTCTCTGGGCAGAGGGCAAAGAGACCGTTGGGAGCAAAAGATAAAAAATTGAGAAAGTATAATGAGCATATTCCAATAAGAGCTGAGTTCAGCTCAGCTGGAGCTGAACAGCTTTGTTTTGCAAGAGATAGTGCTTTTCCAAAAGCAGCACTCGTTTTTATTTCCCCTTCCTAAACAGACGAACATTTGTGCTCTGCAGTGGTGGCTGCAGTCGCTCTGGAGCTGGCCATGCCGTTTGTACAAGACTCTGTCTTCAGAAGGCTCCGCAAACCTTCGGTGCAAATCATGACTCACCAGGATAATAATCTTTTGTCTCTAGGCATGTGTGTGCATGTATTTGCAGAGGAAAGGATGCAGAGAAGCTGAGGGAGCTTTGAAGGCTGCAGAGGGTAGGGAGGGAACGCGCGTTCCTCTCAGCCTCAGCGTGCTGCCTCGGACTGTAGATGGAGCAGTGCACTGCTGTTCCTCCCGCTGACGGGGATTTGAGCTTGCTCGTTGGTATTTCCACACACAGCGGCTGTTTGCAATTCTGTGCTGTTACAGGGGAAGGTTTGGCTCTATATTGGGTAATGTAGGGCCTTTGTTGCATCTTCTCTTACTCTTATTTTAGATCTAAGCGGTGCATCTGAGCTATTTCAGTGATCTTGAAGGAAGGCAGAGTGATCCTGTGGAAGGACACTGGTCTGGGAACCGGCCAGCCCGACTGCATTTCCAGCTCTGCCGTTCTCTGGTGTGTAATGAGGGGCTTGTTGCTTAATGGCTCCGCACATGTTTAATTCCAACTTAAACAGAGCTGATGGTGCTCAGCCTGCTCTGTGAGGCTCTTTTAGATCACAGTTCAGGAAGCACTGAATATTGTTGGCGAGTTATTTGCCAAACGGCAAACGTAGACAGGAGGGGGTTGTTTAACTCCATGGGCCATCCCACTGCTGTGCTGTTCGCAGAGATCTCTTCCTTATCCTCTCATCTGAGTCCTTTTTGATCAAAGCAGCTAATGCTTGCTGTGCATCTCTCCAGCAGTTTATGGGTTGGCAAGGAAAGGAGATGCTGAAGTACTAGCTTGCATTGTGTGGGCACCTGCCCTCAATTCTGCTGTTCACAGAGCACTCAGGTTTGCACTAATAACGCTCAGCAGGTTCCTCCCTGCTTGTCAAGTGCCTTCTTTAATACGGATGGTTCAAGCATGTCTGCGCAGAGGACTTCCGGAGGCTGATGCTCATTGAGAAATCCAGGCTGAGAGATAAACCTGTTGTCTTGTTTCCAGCCTGCCTACTGCCATTGCCTGTTTTCCCTCTTTGTAGTGCTGGTGCAGCCTTCCACAGAGCTGCTGTGCTGAAAGCAAAGCAGCATCCTTTGAGGAACATGCCTTACCCTCTTGTTTTGTTGAGTATGAAAGCCGTCAAATGTACTGTGGCGGCTTCTTGTTCTGGCATGCAAGTTTCAGCTTGATCTGCTGCCACAGCGTGGTTTGTTCTGCTCCAGGACGGTGAAGGTGTGGGGCTGAGGAGAGGAAGTTCGGGGTTGTGTTGGAGGGTGGGAGACCTGCTGTGAAGTGATGCTTTGGAGCAGTTTGCTGAGGAGCTTTAGCAGGAGGAGCTAAGAGGAAAGCCTCATTGTTTAGGAGCGAGGGCATTCAGAGTGGATTTGGTTTGTGTTTCTGTTCCCCTGAAACCCCTTTTTATCAATCAGCTATAATAAAGTGTTCTTAACTAGATGAGTGGTGACTAGTACATGTGGCTCCCAGTAACACTAAATCCACCACGCTCTGTAATAAGGTTCTAATGCCTGAGGTATTTTGCCTAAAAATAGCAAAAAAAAAAAAAAAAAAAAAAAAAAAAAAAAAAAAAAAAAGGATGGCTGTTAGGGGAAATCTAAATCAGAAGGAAACAAATGGCTTTTAATCTTTCCCTCGGTTTCAGAGTGAAGGATGCCGAGGAAGAAGAAGCCCACAGAGGGCCTGGACTCTCGAGGTCAAGATGAGGAGGAAGAGGAGGAAGATAAGAGGAACCCCGCCTACGCCAAGAAGAAGCGCAGTTTTGTGGACGCGTTTATCGTTATATCCGACAGCGATGGAGAGGTCAGTGTCCGGCTTGTGGTGCCCAGAGCCTGCGCTGGGCCCTGCTGTTGCAGGAGAATGCCCGAGCGTCCCACGCGGTGTGTGCTGGGGTCAGGCTTTGCACAGAGGGTATTGTGCTGCTCCTTTCCTCACATGTGAGATGAATCAAATCCTATTTGACTAGGAAATGAATGGTGTGCTTCGTGAGGGTGAGTTATGAGTCTGGGATTTGATAACCAAATCCTCTCAGAACTGAATTTGAAACGTAATTTAAAAGTAACCTTTCCTCAATCCCTTTACAAATCTTTTTTTCATAATTTTTATTTGATTGATTTCCAGCTAAACCATAGAAACATGATTCTGTATTATGTGCAAATAGATAAGAAAATGATTCAGAACACAGGCTTGTGAGTAGCTCAGACACAGCTGGTGTCTGGTAAACCGGTGCTGCTTTACAGACACCTGAGTTTTTAACCCCCTTCTGTAGGGTGTAAAGGTGAGCTGTGGTTTGGGTGTGGCTGGTTAAGACGTAAAGGCTCCGATCAGTGATCCCTGGTGTCGTCTTACGAACACCAGCCTTACCCTAAAAGACTGAAATGTCTGTGTCTGTTACATTGGCAGTGGGATGAGTGCAGGAACTCCCGCCTGGGGGGAAACCCACAGCCCTAAGAATCCACCCTCAACTTAGTGAAGTACGGGAGAGGAAATTATTCGAATCAATTTTTTATGTATGACTGTTAAGGCTTTTCTCTGTCTTGCCAGTGATTGTGGATCCTTAAGCTGCTTTTTTGTAATTCCACCATTTTCAAAAGCATTTCAGTTCACTCTCAAGCTGTAGATCTTAAATCAAGTCCCTTTCGCTCCCACATCTGCAGCATGCTTCTCTACAATAAGGCGATTATCATGTGAGGAGGGGAAAAGCACTAGAAATAAACAGTAAAAGCTGTAGGGCAAATGATATTGGATGTTTTTCCTTCACATTGTCTGAGTTCTTTCCCATTGGGAAATTCCCTGAAAGAAACGGAACATATGGCAGTAATAGTTCAGTGGGGTTAAACCCTTAGCTCTGCAATATGCTAAGTTAACTTCAGATGTCTGCTGCATCACTGGCCTTTATTGTGAAACCTATAAGGAAAAAAGAAATCAGCAGCTCTAAGAGCTACTGCAGTACATAAAAGATCAGGACCTGTTATTGTCTGCAATTATTCATCTCAATGTGCACGGATCTGAAAAAGAGGAAACAAACGTCTCTTAAAACACATCTATAAAAAGGTTAGGCTCCCTGACTGTTCTGTAAGTTTGTCTATAAACAATAAATTCTGATGGCGTAATCGGTCATATTACAGAAAAGGATATGCTCAGAGAGGCCGTTAAAGAGCCAATTAGGTTCTGTTTAAGTGACAACAGTTCAGTCAGTTGAATGAGTGGATTTATTCAGTTCAGTCTCTTTCTTTCTGTGAGTCATCAGCTTCCAGATCCAGTGCCACAGTCTCTTGTCGTGTTGTTTTCTGCAAAATCAAACCCAAAAATGTGATTTACTTGGTATCTCAAAAAATAACTGTCTGGCTTCTGTAACTGTCTCAGCTCTTCAGGGTACATCAAGTTGAATTCCAATTTTGAACCTTGTAACTGTTGTTCTTGCTCTAGTAAGACCTTGTTATGTGCTCAAGAAGAGGTGTGGGAAGCTCAGATCAATAGCAATTTTAGAGAACAATGCATTCTCAATTAATCTTGCATCTGTTAGGACATGGTTCCTTATGAATCAAAAGCTACAAGGACAATTTGGGCATCATTGATTCGATGGCTTTCTTCCTTGGCAGTCTCTTGGCAGGTATCTATAGAACAAGTCCCTAGTTCTGCTTCCAGACCAGCAGATCTTGTAGCAGCTGCACCTGGAAAGCCTCCAGCTTCTCACTTTTGATGATCTTTGGCAGACTGCCTCTCCTAGGAATTTTTCAGTCATGCTGGATTATCAAGCTCATCCATGTTATTTTGCCAAGTTTTCTTTCTTTGCTCATGTCTATGCTGTGGCATCTGCAGAGCTGCATCAGAAGGAAGTTTTCTGGACATGGAGCTTTCTGATCTCTGCTATATATAATCCTAGATTGGGGAAACACTTTTTTTTTTTTTCTAAATTTTGCTTTTGGGAAGGGTCAGACAAAATTAGAACAGTCTCTCTGTTTTTGTGGAAACAAGAAGAGATGATCTTCTCGGTGCAGACTGTGTCTCTGAAACACAGACACGATGAATGAGCAAAATGGTTCCTGTCTCCCCGGACCGTGTAAATCCTCTGGGGAATTGGTCGCCCACGCCGGAAGATGGGTCATTCACAAATACACGGTATTTCAAGCAGTGCCCAAGAAAGGTCTCTCTAAGCGTAGCAGCTCCTGGTCTGTCTCACGAGCCTCCTGCTTCCATCGGGCTGTTGATACAGACTGTCTGACCCCCAGGGTTTTCTGAAGCCGAGTCTGACAGGTGATTGTCACCCAGCAGGAAGCCTGGCCAGGCGTGAGCACTGAGCACAGCCCGAGGCGGAGTAGTTGTGCTAACCTTTTCCACTGGCCTGCAGCCTTCAGTGCAGTTGATCCCAAAACGCTGCTGGTCTGCTGTGGGACCTTTCAGCAGGGTTCGTTTTTGCTGGGAGGATCCTTTGGGAGCTATGGGAGTACCTGCCTCCACTCGTACAGTTTGCACGACGTCTCACAGGCTCTTTCTGCCAGATTCATCAGCTCTGCCAGCCCTTGGGAACGTGACAAGACTGCGAGGTGATGGTGCTGTTTCTGCATGGCACCCAGGGCCTGCCTTCCCCCTGGTGTGGAACATCCCTTTGCCTGAATATTCCTGTGTTTGGAGATACTCACAGTCTGGGGAAATAGCAGCCTGTGTTGATGTTCCAGATCAGACGTTGCTTTTGGTAGAAAGAGGGAGGTGTGTTTGGGCATCGGCTAGAATACCTGGCCGCCGCCTTGTCCTGTTCTCCGTCAGCTGTGGCAGTGGGAACGCGTCTCGGGACCAGGCATGGCCTGAGGGACATCCTTCTGTGGAGAAGATGGTGCTGGAAACATCACAGCTGGGATGGCAGTGCCCACCTCGCACCGCTGGCCATCTGAGCAAAGCGGAGCCACGTGGGAGTATCGCTGCAGCACCTCGCTGTCCTCATGGGCTCTGCTGTGGTGCCGAGGGACCCGGTGCCTCCAGTTCCCAGAGGAGAGCGCAGTGCGAGGGCGCTCTCCAGGAGGCTCTGTGGCTCTGCTGCGCTCACGCCTCTGAAATCCAATTGGTCTGAGTCCAGGCTCCTCACAGCCTGGTAAAAGCCCTTTTTTTTCTGCAGAGGCCTCCCTCCTGCGTGTCAGGAACTACACGTCTGGCACGAGCCCCGTTGTGTCTCGTTGTTCAAGTCTCCACTTCCAGCAGGTTTGTTCTAATGAGCTGAAAGACAGAGCAGAGCTGAAACAGATTCTGAACTGAAGTCAGAGACTAATAAACTAGGGTGTGATATTAATTTCAGCAGCAGCCTTGGCTAGAGCCAAACATGGCACTTCCAACATCTAATTGGCTTTTAAAAATAAATTAGTCTGGTTTTCATCTGCGTATTTCCCATGCAGGACGTGTGGTGTTTGGCTGTGCCCTATTGTTAGATGGTCCCAACTGCCATTGAGCAGTAAAATTACCCAGACCTTTTGACTTTGCAGTCTGCACTATTAGCTGTGGAGACATTCTTCTGTAGCCTTTCCTTCCCTGAGTCAGTAGAAGCTGATTTCTGTGGTTTATGATGTGGATTCGAAGGAGCAGGATGTGGGAGGCTGGCTACTGGCTTCCATTTACGGGCTTTTAGAGGCGAATGGAGCTCTATCTGTTTCTGCTGGCAGTCAGGTTCTCTTAAGTATGTGCAAAAGCATTTTTAAAATGGAATTTGATTTCCTGCTGTCTGGTGAAACCAGGCAGGTTAAAAAAACAAGGAGGAATAGTGGCTGCCTTCCACTAAATGTGTAGGGAACTTTGGAAATCTGTCTTTTTCTTGATCTGTGTACAATGCTGACAGTGAAATTGCTCATAAGAGAGCATCATAAATTAAACTGCAGAGCCTGACACACAGGAAGAGAATTTGGATTCCTTCTGGCCATTATGCTTTAAATTGACGGCAGAGGAGGAGAGACGCTCTCCAGGCTGGCACGGAGCAGAGGTGCGCAGTTCCCACCTCGCCTCCGCTCTAATAATTAGTTTCCCCTGGAAGTTGTGTGTTGGAGATGACCTTGTAACTACGAGTATTGGCTACAGTTTGGGAATATTTTAATTGATTAAGATTATTTTTGGACTAGTGATCTTATTAGAAAGGCAGTTGGTTGAGTGGCCCCCTGAGTTCCTATTATCCTTGTAGACAGATGAGCATTAAAAGGTTGGGTCAGAAAGTGCAAGCCCTGTTGTCTTCTCTGAATTTTCTTTACCTCTTCTGTTTCTACCATCCACGCCTGCATTTATGCAGAACACTCCGGGGCCTGCGGGGCTCTCTCCCAGCAGAGGTACAAGCAGCTATAAATCCTAATTAAAAGGTATGTTTTATTTTCTGGGTTTAAAAATAAAGAAGATTTAAGAATTCTTGGAATTGAGATGTGTGTGTATATTTTGGCCCATCAGGATTAATTGGATTTGCTTCAGCGGTTCCCTGTACCGTGGCTGTTCGGTAGAACGCTGCTGAGCAATTTAAACATCTTTCTCAAATGTATGAGGTTGTGAGGTTCGTACAACATGTGTCCTGCAATAATTTTGCTGCTGCCACTGTTGTAAATGTCGAGATTGTTCAGGACCCAGCACGGGGAACCGAGGCACGTACTCAGCTGCGTAGTGAAACCGGGCAGCCCGCCTGGCACTGGACGTGCCGTTCACCTCCGAAGCCCCAGATGCGTTTGAGTCCCACCTTGTCCTGTGGTGCGTATGGTAAACGTGTGTCTGTGTGCACAGGGCAGACACCGGCAGCCGTGGAAAGTTTGGTGCGCTCCTAAAGTACATCCATGCCCTGGAAGAGAGCTGGGGATGAGAGTGTCAGGGTTGACCTTCCAGCAAGTGCAAGACTGATGAGGGGAAGATTGATGCCTAGAGAGGAGAGCTGGGGATTTACAGAGCCTGCTAGGATTACATTGCCCCTGTCTTAAGCTGGAGTAGGTTTAGCACTGTTAGACAGGGCTCTGGGGGAAAGGGGGAGAGCTGTTGCTTAACCTCATCCAGCTTATAATCCTAGCGTGATCCTGATAGGATCCCACAAACTGTTCCCTGCTCCCTTAGGTGTGAGCTGTCCGCAACGTCAGCACGGGGCTGCCGCTGCAGACCAAGGCAGGGTAATTCGGAGTAGGAGAACCTGTGGCTTATGGAAAACTGGAGAAGGCTGACATGCCAGGGCCCTGGAAGAGAGAGGACTTCACCTGCTAAGCGTGAGCTAGGCAGGCTCCCAAGAAAAGAGCATCCATCTTCCAGCAAGAGAGAACCTGGCTGTACAGCAGCCTTTTGGAGACACAGAGGTAGATCTTAGAAGCAGGATACCAAAACCAGGCTGAGTGGGGAAGAAAAGGAATTGACCAAAGGAAAAAACCCTTAGGTGCGAGCATGGGTGTGCATGGGGACTTGTTGGGCTTGATTGCTGCTTTGTTGTGAGCTGATTGTTAAATCTGTGGAAGTGAGGAATGGTGTAGGTATTAGGGGATGCAAAAGCTGTAACGTATTAGGGCTTCAGGAAACCACTTAATAGTATGTCTTGCAAAATCTTAGCTGGATAAATAATTCAATTTGGTCTAGATAGTAACATTCCTGGATTGAAATCTGCTAAAAGATTGTCGGCAAAAGCTGATGATGAACAGGAGAGGCTCATTTGGGGGAGATGTAAAGCTGAGGCCAAGAGGCTCAATATTAGGTCTGCGTGTGTTTTGACATCCTCATTAACGATCTGTAAGAGGGAGCAAGTGGTGTACATACATTAATAAAATCTACAGATAACACTAAAGCTGGGAATGTCTTGAACAAGACTCAGCACAGCTGTGCAGTCCAAAGGACTTCACAGGTTCAGAAACACGGGCAACGGACAGCAGAAATTGATTACTCTTGAAAGTAAGCAGTGTATCCCTTTGCATTAAAGTAGCCCAACCACATGCCCCACCCTGCAGCCCCCTCCTGGCACAGGAGGTGGTGTGAGGCACACGCGTGTGGCCAGTTTGCCGTGACTCTCGTGGACATCAAAACCAACTGCAGCTGCAGAGGGAGCCGTGTGAAGCCCCATCCTGGCCAGGCGTGAGTCTCTGCCTGAAACACTGGGTTTGATTCTAATCCTACCTGATTTAAAGAGACAAATTGGAAGGGGTCCAGTGCCAGCCTTCGGTAATGTGTACGCCCTCGCTTAAGCCGTTAGGACAGCAACTTGCATAAATGTGTGCCAATTAAGCCTGTGACCATTCTCGTTGCAGTCCGTATGCTTAAAGCAGCCTGCACTTAAGTTGTTCTTGTGGGTATTATTCCGGGGGGCCTCGAGATGACACATTTCTGAAGTAGTCAGGCTTCAAAAATGAAACCGTTGTGGCCATACAATGACAGGATGGCACTCGGGGCAAATACAGCTGGCTCTCCTGCCCTTGGGGTGCGTTAGCGTGAGTCTCCAAAAATGGCTAGGATTTTGCTTTTGGTCACCTGAAATTGTCTGGGCAGAGTAATAGAAGCTGCATGGCAGGAAACAGTCCTGGCTTACAGGGGTGTGATGTTCAGTTATAAAAAGGTTTTGTTTTTCTGTTGTGAGTGCTTACAAGTACCAATGTTTTAGCAAGGCCAAACAAATCCTCTCTAAAATCATGGGCAGCAGGTGCAGTGCATGGTGGTGACTGGCATGAAATCTATTGTCTCTCCTATTTCTCTGTTTATGTCAGTCTGTAACTCTTTTTGCTCGTTATGCTTAACACACAGTTTTTAATAGTTACAGAATGTGCTCGAATTATGTTTGAAATTCAAATTTAACACAAATAGAGGCTTGTTCTTAAACCAGTATTTGTGTGTCTGAGTAGTGGGGGGGAGGGAGCTGGTAGTATTTCTGACATATTGTATGCACTCACCATATTTTTTTCCATTTCAGCAGGAGTCAAAGGAAGAGAGTGCGTTGCAAAAGAAGAGAACAAAACAGCAGCTGGATAGAACGAAGTTTGCTGCTAAAAGAAAAATCGCACGTAGGTCTTGAGCGTGGGGCGGGGGAAATAGACTGGTGCTCAGCAGCTTCTGCTGTTTGTGTTAGAGATTATTTCCCTTGCAGAAAGGCTGTTGTGGTGTGGCTGGGGATGCACAGCTCTTGGAGAAGACCCTTCTCAGGGGTAAAATTTGCCTTTCTGAATAGGCAGACTGTCACTTGTTTGTTTCCCAGGCGGCATGTGCGCAGACTGGTGCGCTTCCAAAATAAGTATGTGAGGGTGTCAGTACCTCACCAGGTTTCAAAATTGGTTGAAGCCGATCTGAAAGCACTGTCAGTCACAAACTGCTTTCCTGTTCGGGCTCCTCTGCTGCTGTCTTTCCCTGAAACATCATGATGGTCTGACCCGGCAGTCGCAGCTCAGGAAAGATCTGAGTCGCAGCTGACAGTTCTCTGAAATCATCGGCTCGTAGTGCGGGGGCAGCCGGAGAAGCCAGCAACGTTGGGCATCATAAGGAAGGGTGTTAAGAACAAGAGATTTGTTTTGCGTCATTTTGCTGTTACATAAAGTGTTGGTGCACCCACATCAACAGCGCTGAGTGCAGTTCTGGTCTCTGCATCTCAAGGACACGGTGGTGCATCCGCAGAAGGGCAACCCAAGCCGTGAAGGGGATGGAGCAGCTGCCTTGTGAGGAGAGACTGGAAACGCTGGGGCTGCTCTGTTAGGAGAGAAAGGTGGGATCAGGAAGGCAGTGTCTGAGCTGAACACAGAGCTGTTGTTTTTCAGCCCCTACAGCCGGGGTGCAGTTGGTGGCAATAAGAGGAGGTAGATGGGTTTAAAATGGGTGAGGGAAAGTAACGCTTCACACAGCATGTGGTGAACTCCTGGAAGTTTATGTCACAGGAGGTTGTGGAGGAGTCAGCATCAGCAGCTTTAATAAGGGATTAAATGCATTCATGGAAAATAGGTCTATAAACAGATGCTAAAGGCAACAGGCTGGGATGCTCCCGCTCATAATCTGCAAAAAGCATTCCTGAATGCTGGGGTGGACAAGCAGAAGGGACCACTGACCGTGCCAGGTTTGCCTGTACTCCCCGTACAGCACCGCTTGTCAGAGCGGCCAGGCAGGTGGAGCGTTGCTTTGCCGCAGCGGATCCGCTCTCCGGTTCTCATGCTCTGCAAGGCAGCAGTCCATCTCGCATGTTAAATTCAGAACGTTTTAAAATGAGAGAGATGTTGTCTCCTGCAAAACCCAAAGCAATCGCTGAACAAAATGGAGCACGCCAGTGCTCCGCAAGCAGCGGCAGTTGGGCTTGTCAGTCCTCAGAGGGCTTCTGTGAATTAAATTGTTTTTAATAGAGGCCTAAGGCCATAGCATGAAACAGCCTGACTCTTTGTGGGAGTTGGAATCCACTGTGCGTGTCCTGTGTCGAGCAAGTAAGATAGCAAAGTCAAAGATAGGGGAAGAGTTTTTCTTTTTTTTTTTTCCTTTTCCTTCCACCAAATAAAAGCTGCCCCCCGCCTTTGGAGATGCCGTTAAAATGTGACCAAGCATATGGTGCTAAGAGCAGGGAGCTGCTGAAGTTGGATGTCCTCAGTGCACCATCGAGTGCGATGGGTTTCGGGAGCTGGTGCCGTGCGAGAGGTGTTTGGTGTGCTCCAGAAAATCCCCGGGAGACAGGGCCGGCTCTCTGGCTCTTGTATAATGTTTTGCTGCGTTTCTAGGTATTTAAATTCTGGGTAATAGTTTTTCTCTTCCTGGGGCAAAAGCTGCCTTTTTTTTAGCGTGTGTGTCTGCCTCCTCAAAGCGTAGGTTGGGGGTGCCCGGCGCCGCTCGGTCGGAGAGCAGTCGCTTGTTTAAGCACATGTGATGGTGGGTCTGTTCTCTCATTTACGGGAAGCTATAATTAGACTTTTGGTGTTTGCTTTTAGGCAAATTAAGATTTGAAGTAGTAATTATTTTTTCTCAGTGTCTTTAAATAAATTCTTTGAATTGCGAGGCAAATTGGTCTTTTGTAAAGATTCGGTGCTTCTGGGTAGAGCACGTTCTGTCTCCTCAAAACTGGCAAATTTCAGATACTTGCAGGCTCTGGTTATAAAGCGTATCCTCCCATTTTTTGCTTTGTTGTGGTTTTATTCATTTTAACCTAAAGCCATAACTAAAATATATCTGTGACGTTTCATCTTGACAGGATAAATGGAAATACAAAACCCAAAGAAGTCTCTCTCTTTTTCCGGAGGAAGTCAGTGCTTTAAAGCACATTTGAATGTTTTTACTGTAATTGCACTTTGGATATGTGGAAATAGTGAGATCCCACATTTCCATTATTTTTGAGTAAATCTCTTATTAGTAAGTGTTAGAACTACAACTAGTGGGTTTTGCATCTAATTCACTTTGCAAATGTCAAAATGGAACATAAATCGCTTAGCAAATTGCTGTATTAGCATTTAAAAAGGCTCTGAAATGGTTTAATTTGTTTAGAGCTGCAGTGTCTTAAAAACAGTTTCTCCTGACCCCTCCTTCCCATCTGTGGGTTTCCTGGATGCCGTGGTCCCCGGAGAGGCGCTAGGATTTTGTGCTGCATTGGGATGGCCGTGTGGTGAGTGAATTTGGGAGTGTGAGACACAGGATTCCCAGCCGGAGGTGCCAGTGCTTCCCCACCCGGCAGCGGGGACGAGCTCCCGCGAGGCGTGCGATGTCTGCGAGCGGCGCGTAACAGAGTTGGTGCAGATGGAGAGGGGTTCTTCCTCCCAAGGGCTGCGGGAGCCCCCGCCTGGGGTCCTTCCTCCCAAGGGCTGCGGGAGCCCCCGCCTTGCCAGCACGTTCCGGGAGCGTGGCTCGCCTCCGCTGCACCCTCTGCGCTCGCTCCCGGAGCGTCCCAGAGGTCTGTTTGCACACACTAATCGGGGGTTAACGCAACACTCCGGGTTTCTAATCATCGTAAATTATGACCAGTGCAATCAACATCGAGTTTAATAAAACACACGGTGCTGAGAAATGATCAGATGTGGAGCACAAGATACCGTCAGCTCCGACCGCTTAGCTTAAAGCAGGTCAGGTCTCCTGGAAGGCATGAGCAGGGCTGCTCTTCGCTCTCCTCACCGTGATGCCAGGTGGATGTAAACTCAAGATTTTCCTTCTCCGGAGCACCTACTCAACTGGAACGTGCACTAAGTGCATCTTGTTTGTCAATGGTTTCTTTGCCAGAGGCAGCATTTGTCTGGCACATTCCTGGTCCCCAGAGGGGAAATTGCTCTGCCAGAGAGGGAGAAGAAAACAAAATGTACAGTAGTAACTCGCCAAAAAATGTTTCTTTTTATTAAGCTTCATGGATATTGATAGACTGAACGGGTGAACACTCAGGCCCCCTTTTAGTTTCAGCACGTGGAAGGTCTTGTGTTGTGGAGCGCTCATCACGTGCAGTAGTTTACTTGCACATGTCAGAGTTTGCAGGATTTGGCCTGATTGCTGTGATGGTTTGGGCAGGGAGACAAATCAGCATACATTTACTGAATGCTTGGGAGGTGCTTGGTGTTGTGGAAATGCCGCGTGTTACTGCTGTTCGTGGGGACAAGAGCTTCTTCATATGCTGGACTGTCGCGTGCTTTCCATTAAAGGATGCATTTTTTTTTTTCCCTGGTCCCTCCTGGCTGTAACATCATAGAGTGACTTTGTCCAAGGACAAAAGATCCCCACGAGCCCTGAGTGCAATGCAGCCTGCCTTCACTTCAACATCTTTCTTAATTTTTGAATAAATTTTAAAAAAACCAAACCCCAACTTAAACCTAAGTGCTGATTTAGTAGGACGCGGAATCTACAGCTGGTAATCAGAACGGTCCAAAAATGCTTCAAATCCTGCTTGGGTGGGGGAGAACCAGCCTGCCATTAGCAAGGAGCTGGGGGAAGGGCAAAGCCAAGGCTGCTGCTGTGTGGATGCACCTCAATGCAGTCGAGCGGCGATGCGCAGGCTGTGCTAAGACCAGTGCGATCCCAGGCTGCTTCAAGGGAGGCTGTGCTACCGTATTTCAGTGGCAGCTGGTACGAAAAGAATGGGTTAGAAAATGGGAGCTTGCAACTTCTGAATACGTTTTTATCCAGGGAAACGTCTTGTTTCCAAAACAGGCTGCAGCGAAGGCATGTTTTGTGCTTGGGCGGCCTTCCTGTTCAAATCGCGTCTATTAAAGCTCTTCCAGCCCATCAGAGAGCAAGCCTTAAGGTTCATGCATGAGATGGCGCGTGCAGGATTCTGCCTGAAGGAGGGAGCGGGTTTTGAAGGAAATCTGTCAATTTGTTTAGAGTGAGAAAATGTATTTTTCAGCTCCTGAGAGTGCTGTTGAGTTGTTTTCCGAGCTGCACTCCGTTCTGCAGGCATTGTGTATTTTAAGCGTAGTGAAAGTGTTGGATTGAGTCTAAGTAAATAAATGTTTTCCAAAGTAACTAACTGCTTTGTTTCTAAATAGCCAGTCTTGGCTTCTAGTTTGCTCTGAGTGAGGAATATTTCAGGAAGAATTTTCCTGCTGAAATAGCAGTTACAACTGTAGGAAACCTGTTTCCCATGCATGACTGACTTAGTGATGCAGTGGAGTGGTAATGCGAGCAGAAGGGGATGTATGCATGTGAAAGATCCTCTATAATACCACCGAGCAAGTAACATCATCCTCCACAGAGCTCTCCACCTGCGGCTTGGGGTGAAAAACATGGAACTCTTTTGCTCTGGGGTCTGTCTCCTGTGGTATTGCAGGTATCTGCATGTCAGAAGGCAGCGAGATGTGCTGTTTGGCTAGAAAAAAAAAGTGTATTAAAGAAGATGTGGTCTTTATCCTGCCTTGCTGATGAGCCTATCTGATATAAAAATGAACATGCTTTGGAAACCTGTCCTTTTCCTCTCTCCTTGAACATGTGTTCTGCAGCTGTAGAGTATGTTGTTTGATGAGGGGAAAAAAAGGTGTCCCACTGTAGTTACGTTCTGAGGGAGTCAGAGTTTAGATTGCAGAAACCCTAACTGAAGTTCCTGACTTGGATTACTCTTCATTTAGTGTTGCCTGTTCCAGTTTTGGTGATGCCTTTTCAGGAAAGCTGAGGTTCACATGTTTTGCTCTGCATTCCTCCTGGGGAGGTGGGACCCTGGGACATCTCTCCCAACACGCTGGGTATATGTTGGGTGTTCACATACACCTTCAGTGTGACTTGACATTATTCTTTTTCTTCTGCTGCAGAGATGACTGAAGAGGAACAGTTTGCACTGGCTTTGAAAATGAGTGAGCAAGAAGCCAGACAAGTGAACTGTCAGGAAGAGGAAGAGGAGGAGCTCTTGAGGAAGGCCATTGCTGAGAGCCTAAGTGTAAGTGTGCTTCTGTGAAGAGGCTTACTAGGGTTCTTCAGCAGCCTTGCTTTCTGTGCTTGCTTTGCCACACGGCACAAAAGAAGGTTTTACTGGGGGTCTAGATATTTCCAGCATGAGCCGGAGCTACAGCAGTCGCAGAGTAGTTGTTTGGTGCCATTCCCAGTGTGAGCGGCATATGAAGTCTGACCTTGGCTGTCCCCTATTTTGGAGTATGCAGTTCTGATTGGAGGGGGTCTGCAGTCCAGGTGACAGCTGCCAGTGTGCTGAGGAGCCCTTGGTAGGCTCTGCCGATAGAGAACATGCCTCTCGGAGAATCAATCTTTTGTTTTTCAGAGCTGTCAGCCCTCGGATTCCTCTGATGCAACCCCTCAGTTGTCTGCAGAAGTGCTGGGCACGCGAGGCCAAAGCCAGCCCGCCAAGAAAGAAGGCTCTGAGATCCTGGGAGGTCTGGCGCTTTGCCCTGACACCCCTCGCTCCGAGTGCAGCTCCCACTCGCAGAGCAGCAGAGCTAATGGGAATGGACAGATGGATGTCGCCCGGAGCCCTCTGGTAGTGTTGAAGAGGTTAAGCCAGGAAATCGTTGAAAGCTCGCTAGTATCCAGCATAATCGTGTCTCCAGGGAAGGGCCAGCCTGTGACAAGGTCAAGTGAAAAGCCTTCCTCACCAGCAAAAAGTGATTCTAGTAACATGTTAACCAGCGCTTTTGGAGAGGACCTCATCTCTTTGAGTCCCACCTTTGGCAGGGTGGCTTCAGGCTCCTGGCGACTGACACCTCGGAGACTGTTCACAAGCCCCTCCAGCTCTTCCGAAGCGACAGGCCACGAACCAAAAGAGCAGCCCCTGCCCTGCACTGGCCATTCTGTGGGAGAAGCTGGTGCTGGGAGCTCTGCCACGCTCTGGAAGAGCCGGACCACAGACCCGTGTCGTAGCCCCAGGAGGAGTGGTGGAGGAGCAGGTACCAAACACACCTCGCAGCCCGGGCACGCTGCCAAAGTCTGTGTTTCCACAGAGCAAGCAGAGCCGAACGAGGTGTCCGACAGCACCTCTGAGCTTTGCGTGCTGAATGCGACGGAGGAGAAGCACAAGCAGGAGGAGGCCAGAGACACAGTGCACTATTACTGGGGCATCCCCTTCTGCCCCAAAGGGGTGGACCCCAACCAGTACACCAAAGTCATCTTGTGTCAGCTGGAGGTTTACCAGAAGAGCCTGAAGCAGGCTCAGAGGCAGCTATTGCATAAGAAGGAGTTTGGTAATCCAGTTGTGCCCAGTTCTACCCTGAGCCAAAATGAGGTTGGGAAGGGAGACCAGATAAGCAGGGAGAACGGAGTTGCTGATGATACAGAAGATGGAGACCCAGACAGGCAGAAGGAATCTGAGAGCATCACCTGGCTCCTCCATTCAAAGAGGAGGGAGGCAGAGAGTCCAGGGCACAGCATGGAAGAGGAGAAGAACTCCACTTCTGATGATGAGCCGACCACCAGCTACTGCCAGGTAGGAGGTTCATGCTGAGCCGTCACGCTCCTCTGTCCATTTTAGGGTTCAGTCCATTCTGCAAAGCAGGCACCGCTGTTTAATGCTCCTCTTAAATTTAGGGGCTTCCTCCCCTAGCCATGCAGCTCACTGTGAAAGGGAGAGGAAAAGTGTACAGACTGATACCAGCTCCTAAGTGGTGGGGGCCATCCTGCAGCCTGGCAGTCGTCCATTAATGCACCACTGAGATAAAGACTTCAGGCTGACTTGTCCTTCTCAAGCGTGTGTAGCCTGGCAGGGCGTCGGAGTAGTGAGCACTGAGATAGTGCTGACTGCTACCAGCTCTAGCAAACTAGTTATAATCCCATGGCTGAGTGGGGAGCTCTGCTTTTTCCTTCTCAGACAGAAATGTGGCTTTTTTCGTTGCAGCACAGCCTCTCCTTTTTGCACCTACACACTTGTCTGCATCCCTACGTGCTTCACCCTTGCAAATGCTCTTTTCCCTCGTGGTCCTGCAGTTGAGGCCAGGAGAGGCTCTGCGTGCTCACAAGCGTCTTCTGCCTGCCCAGAGCGATCTGTCATCACGGCGGTGCTCCTCGTCCTTGTTCTGGTGGTTGGGCACCTTCTCCCCCGTTTGCTCGTCGGGTCTGCTAGACGCTAGGTGTCAGCCTCTGTCTCCATCAGGGCTCTCTCGTTGGAGCGGAAGGCAGCTTTCTGTCACTGCTAAGTTTAAACAGATTGCTAGTCAGATGAAGTATTTATTACTGCTGTATTTTAGGTTTGTGTCAGCCTTTTCCAACCCTCATTTTTCATAATGACTTCACTCCCGGATCATTGTATAACTTTATCTTCTCTATGACTGAAGCCTCGGCTCTGTTGTTCCTGTTTTCAAGTGTATTTGATCATTTACCCTGGTGTTAGAAAGATACTTAACTTGTTTTGTGATATTTATATTCTGCCTTGTAATATTGAACACTTAGGAAAAATGTCATGTCTGCATTTTCTGGTTGCAGAAAAAGTGCAGAGCAGCCTGTGCTGAAATGTGACTTTTCATGACAGTGCTTTGGCTTGGGTTTAGCAGATAGGGATTTAAGCAAGCCTTAGAGGTGACCTACAGAGGAGAGAAACAGCCTTGTGCCCTTTTTCATTTCTTTAGGATAGATACAAAAGACCTGAAAGGTTCTTAAGGCGAACTGCTTTTTTTTTCCTCTGTCTTTTCCCTTGGAAATGGAGGTGTCATTAATCTGGCAGATTGGGGTGACTGCAGGTCTGTGGAAGTGTCTGCTAAAGCCCTTGGAAAGCTATGGCAGGTGGGAAGGGCGTGAACTTTTAATTGGTATTGAAAATTGTGGGGTGTTTTTTAAATATTATCTATTTAATGCTAATATCTAATTAATTCTTGGGGAGAAAAGAAGTTTAGCGGTGCTGAGTGGGAACTTGCAATGTACTCATCCTGACCACAAGAGCTCTCTCAAAGAGCCATAATGTGTATGTAGATGTAGTATTTCTTTTAAGGTGAAAAATAAGGAAGGGGGAGAGGGAACAGAATTTAAAATTTCAACCCTAGCCCAAAATTTGCCTATCTTTTATTTACTTGAGAGAAAATAATTTCTAAATGCCCTTTCATCTGCCTTATCACATCCAGCTTGAGAGGTTGCTTCCTTCTCTTGCCTCTCTGTTCAGTCACACACTGAGACCAGTGAAGGTGATTTACTTGCAAGATCGATATGTTTGATGTTTGCTTGTGCCTTGTCTCCATTTTTTTTTCCTTCTATCAAATACAATTCCACCGGCAGTGACAATGGAGAGGCCCAGGGCAGCCGTGTCCCCAGTGTGCTGCATAGCTTGGAGACCCCGGCTGCCTGTACTGCCCTGGGGCTCCCTCATGCCACCAGGGCTGCCTTGCTGGTGGGGATGGTGGGAGATTTTAGGCTGTGCCGAGGCTAGAAACCATCCCTTGGGACTCAAAGCTGCCCTCAAAAAAGCTGCGTGCCAGAGCAATGAAGGTGTAAGTGCTGTGCTCGAGGGGACCTGCCTGTACCCCTGCTTGGAAGCCCTCACCTGGAGCGGGCAGAGACCTTGCACCCTGGCTGCGGCCGACCGCTGCGACTGCCGCCCGCAGCCAAGGGATGTTTGCACAGAGCAAATCCTGCTTGTCAGGAGATCTCGCAGCCTGTGAACCTGCACTAACTAACTTCAGTGCTAATAGAATCAATTCCCTCCTAGCCTTTCAAATAAGGTTAGGGGACTCTTCGTCTTTAAAAGATTCAGAGGGAAAAGACCCAATTCTGGAGAGTTAAGAGTCTGGTGACCTGAATTAGTGCCATACCTCGTAGCATACGTACTGGGAAGAACAGAAACATGGCCCAGTGTTGGTGACCAGGGCAGAGGCATTAAGATACACGCAGTTCAGGAAAAAGAGAAATAAAAATAGAGGAGGTGTGGTCTTTTATGTTAATAATGAGTTAGGCTGTGAAGAAATAAAGGACAATGTAGATAAAACAGAATATTTGGAGGCTGGAGTCACTTTAGGGAAACCTGACAGCAGGCTTTGTTTTGCGGCTTGCTGGGGAAGTGCATCAGCCATCCAGGAGCGGAGCTGATCGAAGTTGAAACCTATGGTGGAAATCAAACTCGGAGAGTTTAATAGACTCGAGGAAGGGGGAGGAAAACCCTTTGGATTTCTTTGAGAACTAGCATGAGAAATCGTGGGCCTGACAGCAAGGACTGCTAATAAACCATTGTAATTCCACCTGATTAGAGAGCGGCAAGTGTAACGCGTACACTGGAGAAGAAGAAAGGGATCTGGGTAATGACTGGCATGTTAGCCTGACCTCGGCAGTGCATAAGGCTTTTGAACAAATTTTAAAGGAAAGAATAAGTGGAGTCATAGAGCTAAGTGAAAAATAGGATAAAATGCACACGGATTTACCAGCTCTAGATCGTGCAGGTTAATCTGTTCTCTCTCTTTGATGGGACAACTGATTGCCCAGTCAAGAAAAATGCAACAGACCTTATCTGTATGAAATGTCAGAAGAGTACTTCTTGTGGTCAAACATCAGCAGGTCATCCCGGCTCAGGGAAATAGATTTTGAACTGGAGCGTATGAAGGCTGCTGGGGAGTGCAAGGGGACGCTAAAATCCTTGGGTTGTTTAGCTTGGCATAAATGGAGATGGAGAGCTATGGTTGCTGCCCACAAGGACATCAGGGTAGATGCTAGGAACGGGCAGAGGGTGTGGGAGGTGGTGGACAAGGTTGTGATGAATGGATGGGCATGGACTGTCCGGGAATGTGTCTAGGCAGCGAGGTAACAAAAGTACTGCCAGGCGTTATTGCAGGGAGCTGCTGAAACACCTTACCAAAGGGAGTGACGGAGGCAAAAAGCTGACTAGTTCAGGATGGATACGTAGCCATTTCCAGAAAAAAATACATATGAGATTGGGTGCAATGCCGTGGACAGAATGCAGTGCCCCAGCAGATCCTGGTTCGCTGTGTGCACCGTTTTACATAATATCAGAATTTTCCTTCCCAGGCCTCCCAGGTGCTGCCTGCAGAGGACGCGCATGAAGCTGGGGAGCCCATGCAGATTGCACAGAGGTGAGTGGGGTGATTTCAGAGCGTGGGGCTCATGGGTTCCTTCTGGTGATGCGGGCTTTTCCGCTCTCCCTGGAGCAATTTGGGTTGCAGTCTCACCGTGTCTCGCTGCAGTGCTGGCAGCAGGGCTTGCAGGAAAGGCTGTCTGCAGTTGCTGCTGTTGGGTATTTCTGGAAATACGTGGCTTTGGAGCAGCGTGGGAGAGAAGTGGGACACAACTGGGGAGAAGAGATCAGTTACTCTTGTTACTTTATAAAACGTGCGAGGTGCATCCCAGGACAAGTGCAAGGACTTGATCCTTGCCCTCCGAAGCTGATGTGACACGGTGCAGGGACGCTGTGGAGATGGGTAGGTGAGCTGACGGAGAGTTACAGCGATGCCGTCACGTGGGCTGCCTGGGAAGGCGCATAGGCAGCATGGTGGAGGGTTTACTGGATTTCTGCGTGTATTTTTATGTTCTTGTCTTACTGCTGAAGAGGAAAGAAGGGAGGAGGAAGCCAGACGGCACTGCCTATCAGCCAAAGATAGAGTGCAGTGCTCCAGAAAAGCCACTTCAGCAGATGACAGGTGTGGGACAAGTCAACATGATTTTCTTCAGATTTAAGCCTACTTCTCTTTTCCTTTTTTTTTTTTTTTCCTTCTTCCTGTGGGATGCTATTCTGCAACGAAGGCTGTGGGAGAAGAGGGGCAAATGGGAGAGGATTCAAGGAGCGAGTTGTGAGAGAGGGTAGATAATGTAATGTTTTTAATTTGCTGGGTTTTATAATTTAAACCTGCTTTGGAACAAAACTGCCAACTTCCCTCTGATCGAACAGCGTTTGGCCCGAGCAGTTAATATCAATATGCAGAGTATGAAAATCCCTCTTGCTTGCACCTTTCTAACAAGCTTAAAGCTTGCCGTGGGGAGCAGCAGGAACCTGCGGCTGCGGAGGCTGATGAGCCTGTGACAGCTGAGGTCTGAGCTGGTCTGCCTGTGCAGAAGGCACTGAGGTGTGCGCTCTGCAGCACCGGCCTCCCGCCTGCTTAAGGCAGAAGAGGCCAGGGCTGACCGTGAGAAGAGTGGGACCTCTTTCCCCTGCGGTAGCTGGTGGAGTTTGGGACGTTCCCCAAGCCGCCCAGGAGCTCCCTGCTGTCCCCCTCGGGGCTGCGACCCACCCGGGGGCTGCGGCCGCTCCTCGAGCAGCTGGCACATCTGCAGCCGGGCAAGAAATGGCTGCAGCCTTCGCAGTTTTGTGCACATTAAGTGTTACCATCTGGCTCCTGGTAGCTTGCCAAGCACAGTCCTGTCTCGGGTAAGGCTCAGGCACCCCGGCCTCAGCAGCGCTTGGTAGAACACAGCTCTGAGCTGTCTTCAGGTCGTGAAGAGGTTTTGGAAGCAGCAGCAGTGAAAAGGAGCTGCTCTGCCTTCCGCAGGCCGCTCTGCCTGGTTGCTTTACGCTTTGTGCGGAGCGCGGGAGATTGGGGTTTTAATAAACGGTTATAGGCTTTGTTACCAGGAGATCGTTGGTGTAGCAAGAAATGTGGTTTGACTTCAAATTGATTAGCCTGTTTTATAAATGTTGTAGCAAGTTGTTTTGTGTGAGCTCTTTTGAAGTGAGCCCTAATGTTAGACACAGAGTAAAACACGCTCAGCCTGGATTCATAACAAATGCTTTGGGATGCTTTATTTAGAGAGAAAATCCACTTGTGATTTCCTATCAGAATTTTGTTATTTATCATAAATCAGCAATGGCTGCTCTCTCCTCTCTAAGGCCTATGGTTGAGCTTAATAAATCTTAGATTTGTCAGGATGGGGATTCATGTTTTTAAAGTGTATTCTTGCATGCTTGATCAGACTAATCAGAAAGCCATGCAAAGCGTGGAGTGTGTCAGCATGGGTGCCAGACTTACTCAGCAATGCCTGCCTGTTTGGGAAAGATACTGTGTAGTGTGGGGGGAGGTAAAAAAAGGAGGAATCTGAAGGTCAAAACAAGAGGAGCAGTACTCAGTGCTGCTTGGGAGGGGTACCCGGTGCTGCTGGGGAGAAACTGCTGTGCTAATGTTGTTAGGACTTTGCTGTAGGGAAGCCTTGGCTGGTGTTGCATCTGTGCTGCTTCTGGTTGCCATGTGGGGAGATAGGAAGAAAATTAGCAGTGTGAGGAGGGAGAGGGTAATGTGGGATAAAGCAAGTCTGTGTGTTTCCTCTCTGAGGCTTTCCCTTCCCAGACAGAAAGCACAGTGTTGGTACCTGCACAACTCCCAAATCTTCTAAGGGTAGAAGAAGTCACGAGAGTCACGCAGTTGTGAGCAGGTATTTTTGCTCCTCTGACATGAGATAATGAACCTTTGTGCCTTTTCGTCAGGAACTTCTAGAAGAAAAAATGTTCCATTTGGAGTTTTTGCTTAGGACAGCATTTTATGCCCATATTTCACTGTTACCCTGGTCATTTCTGGCTATCAGATATTGACCGCTTGGAAATTACGGCATTGTCCGCTGTTCAGAACTGTGTGAGACAGGCAGGTGTGTGCTGTCACACCTACTGGATTGGCGATTTATATTTATTTTTATATTATATTTATATTTTGAACAGCATCTCTGTGTTGACCCCACTTGGCAGTAAAAGGAGCCCAGATATTGCCACAGAAAACTCTGCTGAAGAAGAGATCTCTGTTTGCCCAGGTAAGAGGCCCCTGAGACTGTTCTGAATTTTGCAGTCAAAGTTACACACTTATAAAATTCAGAGAAAATAAGAGACTTTTCAAGTTATTTGAACAAAATGAGATTTATTTCCCAGCTCTGTTTGTCAGGGCTGAAATTATTTAGGTAATTTAGTTTGCTTCTCTGGTTTTGGATCCATTTCCTCTAAGACTGTTCTGTGACCAGAGATTGCTGGGGGTTTGCTATTGAAGAGACACCAGGATGTACATCGATATGTAGGGATCACTCAGAACAAGGTGCCAGGAGTGGTCTCTTCAATGCAGTCAAGAAATTTTCATATTTTTTCAGTGTCAAGATACATGTAAAGAATCAAAGCTGAAGTAATTTTTGTCTTACATTAATTAAGCATGTTTGAGACCAATGAGTTTTTCTTCCTTGGTCTCTCCTGCCATGTTTGAGATTTTTTCAGTCCAAGTTTTAAGTGAGAAGATTAATGAAGAGACTGCTCCTGTACATGAGCAGCTGTAGAGAGAGGGGTCGCGGTAGTGCTTGGAGGCATATTTTGTTGCTAAGGAAGATGTGGCGGTCTAAAGAAGGTGTGACTCCGAGGCAGACTGCAGAACGGGAGCTGGTTTTGTCTTGGTGCGAGGGGGAGCTCTATTCTTGCTTTGTCTCTGTCCCAGCAAGTATTCCATGCACTTTTCCTGTGTCTGCTCTCACCTCCCATGAAGCTGTAAAGCTGTGGTGGCTTTGTCCTTGCACCACCGTGCTGCGACTTTTAACCCCTCATCTGGCTGTGTTGTTGCACATTGTCTGATAACATTTGTGGCAAGTCTAAAAAATGTTTTGAAACTGTGAAAACACTGTTAGGGATGGGCTAGAGTTATGTCAACAAGTGAGGAGATGGTTTGGGGGCTGCAAACCTGCGCTGACATGGAGCTGTTTTTCTACAGAAACCCAGCCGAGTCCACCAGAAGTTACTGAGGCGGAAAGAGAAGAGTTCTGCTCGGGCAGCAGAGATGCACCTATGCAGGTAAAAGAGCCTGAGGTTGGGGAGGGGTCCTGTTTCCAGTCCTGCCTTCTAGACCTTGCTTCAGCTGGGCTGTGCTAGCATTTCCCCTTGGGTAGCTGGGAACTTGGGCTTCTGCTGTTGGGATCCTCACAATCGGTTCCCTCTTCACTTTTCTCTACTGCGTCGTAACTCCAGTCCCTTTTGGCTGGGGGCTGTGTGCAGCTGGTTCTGGAGCCTTTCAGTCCTGTAGCTGGAGAGTTGTTATCAATTCCAGCTCATTCTTTTATGCCACACATACTGCTGTGCTGGCGGATGGCATCAGTGTGGATGGCTGTTGCTTGCCCAAGCTCCAAGTGCTGTGGTGGTCACCGATGCCGAGGGAACCCAGGAGCTGTGAGGGGAGTCCTGGTAAACCTGTCACTCGTGTTCTGCCGTGCTTTTACCTGTTACAGTCCTCTGAGCTTCAGTGTTTGTTCTCCACAGACCATCTCCAAGGCTAAGAGGAGAGGTTCACCCAGAGACTGGGCTGGGATAAAGATGAGATTGAAATGTAGAGCGCTGGTGGTGGTTTGCAGTCCAAGGAGAATGACCTGAGCCCAGGAATCTTGATTTCTGTGCAGCAATAGTTAATAGCAGTAGTAAGCCAGTGACAGGGCCATCCTCTTACCTCCTGATGCAGATGTGCGCTGTTGTGTGGCTCCTTTCCCCCTGTTGTCACACCTGTGCAGCAATTGCTTTGCAGCTGTCGCTGTACCGACATCTGACTTCAGTTCCTGCTTCTGATAAAACTCCCTTTGTCTATTAATTTAGAGAGCGATATCAAAGGGGCTGCCAAGTACTCCTCTGGCAGGGTACATGAATACAGAGTCGTACAGCACTTGACAAGAGGATTCATTTGTGGAAAGCTCATTCTGGGGCTCTGCAGCTTGTACAGCGCGTCTGCAGCTCCGATGTCTCATTGTCACAGGCCTCTTAATAAATCAGCTTCTGCTCTCGTGTGCCTTTCATTCTGCAGGTATCTGAGAGCACTGCTCAGTCAGTTAGAGGCTGCAGCAGGGAGAGGCGGCGGCTCTGTGCTGAGCCGGTGGCCGCAGCCGCTGAAGCACGTTTGTGACCCATTTGGCTGTGGCCAGGATGCTGCCCTGTCCCCTGTGCCTTGCAGAGGGTGCCCCGGGTCTCGCACCTCCGCCTAAATGGCACAAGGTGATCAGCACAGCGTTTGGGAGCGGAGCAGTGGTGCTTCCCAGGGATTGCTTGGGAATATTACCGCTGGCAGCAGGTACTGGTCCGGAGCCTGCAGCCCTCCAGGAAGGCAGCAGAAAAGCTACCGTGCGCATCAGCGGTTAGCGCAAAGCGAGCGTAGACTGCTGGGGCCGACGTCTTCCTAGCAGATGCTGAGCTGGGACACAGGAATCCTGTTGTTGAGCTCAGCCTCTAGCATTGCTCTTGGCTGGCTGCTGGCTGCAAGTACTAGGTCGTGTAGGCAATTTCCTCTGCTAAAGAGGAGAGTCAACAGTCTCTGCCTCTGACAGGGGTGATTAGTTCTGCAGTTGAGGTTTTCCAGACTGTTACAGTAAGGTTTTGTAGAAGCAGTTTTGGGACCGTGGTGTCTTTTGTTACAGAATGTTGCATTTCCATTTAAAATTAGTAATTTACCACTGAATGTAGGCGGACAGGGTGTGCAGAATCAGTGATCTCCTAAGATTGCTTTTAAAATGGCAACTAAAAGGAGCAGTGCCTGCTGCTTTTCCCATCATATTTTTTACGTGTGTTGTCTGACTGGGATAATGCAGGTTTGATCTGATCATTCATATTTGACACATCTTGTTTTTTACGGCTCTTCTGTGTGACGCCCCACGGTGAGGACTTTGCAAGACGTGGTGACACTGAGATATGAGAGCAGGGTATGAGTGCTAATGCTGTAAGTGATGTACTCCAACAGCCTGTGTTCAGCTGGAGGAACTCCAGTGGCAACTCTCCTGCAGAAATCCAGGGCAGCGAGCCTCCCTGGAAATGAGAGGTGTTCCTGGGGCTCGGTGCTGTAGCTTTTCAGCTGGTGTCTGGGAGAAATGTGTTTCATCAGTCAGTTTCTCAGTTTGTGGCCAGTCCTGCAGTTTTTTTTGCATAGCTACTCTGAGTCAACGAAGCACCCTCCTTCCCTTTAGGACATAGAAATCAGGATCAGACCCTCATTTGGAAAAGTGAGTAATAAAACAAGTAATATGAGAAAGCACTCCGGTGGCACTGAGCATCTCACCTGACCCCAGTTACTGCTTCCCTGAAATTACGTTGGAGGGAAGCAGACAGCAGTTTTGTTGCATGCTGTCTACCTGTCGCTGCTTAGCCCTAAGAACAGAAGACTACCCTAGATTATTTTCCTATAGGTTTTTTCCACATGGCTAATATTTAAGTAACTTTTAAAAACCATTGCATGGGGTAGAAGTTCTTACTGAAATCTTGAAGCAAGCCTGACTAGGCAGAGATCTATGGCAGCAGTCTGCTGCCTCTGGGGAACATCAGTAGCGTAGGGAGCAGGCTCAGTCTCCGTGGGTGGGTAGTGGAGCACCTTTGCAGCTGTGTAACCAATGCAAAAGAGAGAATTGGTAAGTGATAATGGCACCTGGAGAACAAACACAGGCTGACATTTTGCCCTAGCGAAAAGCCAGTTTTAGTAATTTTGTGTGACATGGATTTTCAACAGTATTGCCTCTCTCCTTGATCTGAGTCCCTTCTGATGACTGCTCCAGCCACCTCCTCTAGAGAGGAGGAGCTTCCCAGTGATCTCTCCGGACTCCCTACCAGCACAGCAGTCTCCTCTCATCCTGGAGGAAGCTGTATTCCTAGACAGTGCTGCCTGTGTAGCATGGATCATGTCCAGAAACTGATGAGCACAAGTCAGGTGTTGAACTCTTGCTTTGCCCCATGAATTTTCCATCAGTTTCGCTCCTGAGCTCTCCTGATTAATGGAAGAGTTGCCATTTTTCCGCGGTAGTACAGGTGATGTTTGCCTCAAATGGTTGCGTGGCTGTGCAAGGGAGGTTTCACCATGATTCAGCAGGACATGTTGCCTTTGGAAGAAGAATTAGTTACTAGTGCTGCACAGTTCACTCAGCCCGTGGTGTTATTTCTGACCGGCATGTGATGAAGGGAGAATAAAACTTTACAAGAAAAACTGAGTCTATGGGAGAGTGAGTAGCTACCAAACAGCACAACACTCTGCACTTAGAAAAAAAAAAAAAAAAAAGAGAAAGAGCACAATTAACTGTCTGGCTGATTTTTTTTCCTTTTCTTCCTTAGGCTGGCGGCAGTGAAGAGGCTGGCAGGACTGTGTCTGAGTGCAGTCCTGCCGCCGCTGACCAAGTGTCGTGCCCGCTGTGTGACCAAGGCTTTCCGGCCACGGAGATCGAGCTGCACGCCATGTACTGCAACGGCGTCGTGGGAGAGGAGGCTGGCGAGTACAGTCCAGGTCTGCCCAGCGCTGCTCGCGTCTCTTTGCTCTTTGTGCTGTTACTTGTAGTCAGGTGCTGCAGGCTTGTCCCTCTCAGGATATTTGGTGCCTGGTGTGGCACGTAGGGAGGTTTGTTCACTCTGCCTTGTTCCATCTCCGAGCTGGCCAGGAGAGTGTTATTGGAGGCTCCTGTGTTCCACCATCGCAGAATCTGGCTGACCTTGTAATTCATCACATTATTAGTCCCTTGGAAAGTGTATAAGCTGAATATTACCCCAGGATCTAGCCCTGGATGCTTACAGTACTCGTAAGACACATCTGTTGTGTGTTTTGTTGAGGACCTGCAGAGAGTCTGCCAGTGATAGAAGATGGCAGGCTCCTGAGCCGCGCGAGCGAGCGTCCTTCAGGGCTCTTGAGATGGGAAAATGTTCTGTGCCGTTCCAAGCGCGGCCTGCGCTCTGCAACGAGTCTGGCATTTGTATGTGCAAAAATGGCTTGTTCAGCTGCAAGAGATTGCAGAAAAGGTTCCTTCTTGTTCCTCTAAAATTGCGAAGTGATAGCTATCGATCTGGGAGCTTGGATTTTTCTCCTTCATGTGAAGAGTGAAGCACAGAAGCACGGTCAGAATGTCTGTATTAATCCTCTTTCCAGTCTTCTCCCGCTCAGTTTTCTGTAGCCAACCTTTGTAGAGCTTAAGTGAACAAATACACCGGTTGGTTATCAACATGTTCAATAAGTTATGTTTTAGCTGCTGCTTTAAATGTAAAGTCTGTGTTAGCACAATGTCAGGTAATATCAAAGTAGTAGCTTGTAATAAGATTAACTTTTCAGGTTGTGAATATATAATTTTCAGTTACATACTGGGTTATTAAATGCAACCTAAATCTGTGATGTTTAAGCAATTTGAGCAGATGGGAGCTAGTACAAGAATTGTAACTTCTGCATTCCTCTAGCAGGAGGAAGTTTCACCGTGTAATCTTAATGCAGAGTTGATGTAGTTTTAAAAGACAAGGTCCCTGTTAAAATAAATCTTTGGGGATGTGACGTGGGTCCTGTCAAGGTAACGGGAGCCAGAGTAGTGGCTGATGGTGCTTGGTGCTGAATTTTGGTGGGGAGTTCTCTCTGCAGGCACAAACCAGTTGCTAATGCAAAGTGTTCGGCTCAGGCGAATCACAGATTGTCACAGTTCGTCTCCCATCGTCAGTATTGATAAAGGTCTTACCCGTGCTACAAAATGGAGCAGAATTTTTAGTATGCCTTTTAGCAGGAGTGTGTTTGGCCCTGTGGTAGTTGGGTCCCCGGTGTAGCTGGACTGTGAGCATATGCATTGATCCTGGGGAATCCTGACTGTGATCAGGAAAAGGCTTTGAATTCTTTGGCAGTGTGGGGGAATTTGTTCTTTCCTTTGGTGCTGGCTTTCAGCAGGACAGAGTTCAAGGCTGGCCTCTCCGCTCTGCTTCCAGGCTGGTCTCCTTGGGGATGCTTGTAAGAGCAGTTATTTTGGAATTGCTACTCTACTGTTCTGGCTTCTTCAGAACAATCTCCCCCATAAGAAAACTAGCCTGGAATAAAAGGGATTTTGGTCCACAGTAATGGCTCTAAACAGAGCAATGGTTTTGGGTCAAAATCACAGTAATTTGGATTTTCTATTGGCAGTTATTCTAGTATTTTCCCCGTGGAAACCAGGCTTTATTAGCCGTAACAGTCTGTGACGCCTGTGTTGTTTGCCCCCAGACTCTTTGCAGGACGGCAGGCTTCCTGGACTGGGAGCAGCACGTGATGCAGGGCAGGATCCCACCTGCCTGCGGGGCTCTGGCTCGTGGGGCACCGCGGTCCACGTCCCAGCGGCTGTACCAAAGCAGAGGGGTCTCAGCTGATGGGCTGGTCAGTGGGGTTTGGGTAGGCAGGGATGATGTTTAGCTCTGAGCAGAGGCCAGGCAGTGGCCTGGCCGAGCGGTGCAGATATTAGAGGAGACTGTTTCAGGGCTGTTACCTTGGCATCTTTCACTAGCACGAAATCCGTAGGTAAAGCTAACGCATGAGGAGAGAACAGAGGTGGGGGAATTGTCTTTTGAAGCAAGTGCCAGCAGCTCCTGTGCAGGTCCAGAGCCTGTTCCCTGCTGCGCTCTGTGCTCTTGGCTGGCTGCTGGCTTCCTCGAGAGCACAGCAACAGCCTCGTGTGAGAGAAAATCACAGTGCTGCCTCCTAAGCCGAGTCTTGATCTATTAAGAAAAGACAACTTCAGTTTTCCTTTGGTGCACTGGGTCAGGGTTTCCTGGTCTGTCTTTGGCCTTATTAATTGGATTTACTCCTGATGTCTCTAGAATTGTAGATTATGCAGTCCTGCGGATTGTAGCTGTCAGTATTTTTAGTTTAAAATTACAAAAGGCTGGGTTCTTGCTGGTTTTACTTCTCTTCTTCCCTCTTCTAATCATGCACCAAAGTCTGTCAGTGTTAGGTATCAGGAGGCCAGCTCAGTCCAGCTGATATTTAAGGACAGATTTTCAAATGAGCTGGCTGGGCAGGATGAGTTATGGTTGCTTCCCTTACGTATGTACATGGTTGCCCTGGCTGGATGCCCAGACCACCACATACCTGGGCAGTATGAAAATCTAATAATGAATTTCCATTTTCCTGTGGTCTGGGTAAATAAAAAAGAAGAGCCTGCTGTTGCGTTAGCTACTGTACCAGGCAGGGGAAGGTTCAGGTCCCGGGTTTCCAGCTCAGTGACCAGTGTTAAATCCAAATGAACGAGTGGAGCTGTGGAAGTGCTGTGCCAGCTCTCTCTTCCTTCACGCGCTCGGCTGAAGGGCTCGCTTGTGTGAGAAGAGCTCTCCACTGGAGTCACTGCATCCATCGCCTGCTCCTGCTGCCAACTCAGGAATATGCTGGTCTCAGTCTGGAAATGAGTCTTGGCCACTACTGAGTGCAGCAAATAGTCCTGAGCTTTCGGACGTGCTCTGTTCCTCTTGCCTGCACATCTCCCGGCCTCTCAGTTCCCAAATGAGCCAGGAAAATGAGGATTTGGTACATCCCTTCTTTGCAAAGCCTTGAATGCAACCTGATGCAGCTGTCAATCTTCAGCGGCAGCGCTGGCGCTGTTAAAAAGCTCCTGACATCAATAGAAGTGGTACTGATACAGCAGAAAGAGTAACGGAGCGGTGGGTGGTGCAGCGAGGCAAGGAGCTTGGTGACCGTGGCCTCACAGCTCCGTGTGCCGACCTCGGCTGGCAGCCCCAGGAGGTGCCTGGGGTGGGGGTGCTGATAGCAGGGCCGTGCTGGGGAGGGTTTGCTCCTCTTTCCCAGGATGCGAGCTGGAGCCAGGCAAGCCAAGGATGACTCGTCAACGGGAAGAAATGCCGAGCTAGAGAAAAGGTCATTCTCGGGCTACGGAGTGTGTCTGACCCGGCGAAGAGCGTTGCGTCTGGGAGAGTTACAGGGCTCTCATCACACAGCGGGTCAGCACTGCTCTGTGGTGGGGATTCTCCCACGGCAAGTGTTTTCCCACGTTCTGAACCCCCTTCCTGCAGGTGGCCAGCATGTTTTGGCAGCATTTGAGAAGATGTGAAGGGAGGAGGCTGGCTCCGCTCTGCCTCGTCGCGCCTGTCACACGGCTGGCCCTGTTTCCTCTCCTGCGCCTCTGCTTCCAGCAGCACAGCTGGGGGTCTTCCCCTGGGCAGCTGCAGAGCTGGTCCCAGACATCTCTAATGGGCCCGTTATGCCAGATGTGTTCACTGCTTTTGGAAGAAAATAGAACTGATTAACACCTGAGCTGCTGCACAAGGTTCCCGAGATTGCGTTAAGGGAATATTAACGAGAGCACGCTGATTAGGAGAGCAGCTTTCACCACGCTGTCAGGTGCACGTGCTAGCCGAGTTGTGGGGAGGCTGGGTGGCCTGGGGGGTGGCCGTGGTTATCAGTCCTCCTCGTCAGGCTGCCACTTTGAATCTGGGCCAGGCTGAGTTAGAGAGACGTCCACTTCGGTGCCTGTCAGAAATGGGCTGTTGGTGTTGGCCGTGGGCTGTGAGACAATACCCACAGCCCGGGAAACGCTCGACCTTGTTTCTTCGGTGTGGATGTCTTCCGTCAGCCCCAACAGCTCCTGAGCACCTCGCCGTGCATTTGCTGGTTAAGGGAAAGTCTGTGTTGTATCAGCATCGTGGATAGATATTGGAGTTCCTAACACTCTGGAAATGGGCTTTTGCTAAAACTCTGAAGGATTCCCTTTGTTCTGCACAAAGTTTTGTGCGTCCCTTTGTCACAGATGATGTGCTAACAAGAGCAGGTTTGTCGTGCCTGTACCTTGGATTCAGGCCTTTCTCCTAAGGAGAGTATGGGGAGCAATGCTGCTGGGCTGTAAAACAGCTCCCTGCGTTGTCCCCTTAGCCAGCTTGCCTAGAGTGCCTACTGTGACATCTGTTTTGGAGCCGAAGCCTTGAACATCCCTGCTGAAGCAAGCTAAGCTATCTGATATGTTCCCCGAGGATCTTTGCTGGTGGCATGTCAACAGGAATACGCTGAGAGGAATCTGACTGAAAGAAACTACGCTCCGACGTGCTCCCTGCAGATGCCTGGAGAGGAGGTTTGGAAAGGCTGCTGGGGCTTGCTGAAGGAAGGGAAATTGTTGGACCCGTCATCGGCATGCTGGTCAGCTGGGATCTCGCTGCCTGCCCGCGTGTGTCGGAGCTGGCCCTTCCCTGCTGCTGCTGGAGAGCAGCGCCACTGATGCTTGGCGCCGGTAGAGATCTTCATCCGGAGGCCCCGCAGGGCTGTACGCACACGATAGTACCCATCATCCCCGTTCACATGGGCGGTGGGAAAAGCAGCGAGTCTAGGCTGGTGGTTGTAACTTTCCCTTTCCAGCGAGAGCTGCGTCGCTCCCCAGCAAGGTTTGGCCTTCCTACCGCGTCTGCAGAGGGGCTGGTGCCTCCCCGCAGCCCCCGCCTCGGCTCGCCTTCCTCCCGAGCGCACGGTTTCCGCGCTCTCTCCGCTGCGGTAGGCACAGGCGCTGAGTTTGGCAGGGAGCGGTGCTGTGCTGCTGGAGCAGCTGTGCAGCTCTTCTCCCAGGCTGTCGTGCTGCTGCACGTCAGCTTTAAAATTACTGTAGGCTGCACACTGTTGATGCAGCTGTTTCTGGCAGAAAATAAGTTGCAGCGTGAAATGGTTAGCTGGCTTCTGAGTTTAGGGAAGGTAACTTCTTCAGTATCACCCCAGAAAAAAGGAGAATTGGCCAGCTATACCTCTTCTGCAGAAAAGAAGACCCTGCCCATCCCACTCCAGTATTTCTTTGCCTCTGCTGTCACTTCTGCTGCAGCCTTGAGTGGAAGCGAGTGAAACTTGTTGCATTTGGACATGGTGTAGGGATGCTTTTGGGGTGAATGACAGGTAACCCTTTCTGTTTTTTCTCCAGTGCTCACCCGGCGTCAGAGAGAGGCGAGGAGTAAAGCTGCCAGTGGTGAAAGCAGCCCAACGTCCTCAGACATTGACAAGTAAGTAGGTATGCTTGCTCCTCCGAATTGTTTCTGTGCTTCGGTTCTCGCTTGCCTGCGGATGTCTTTATTCCTGTGTCAGTGCTGGCCGTTGGCCTTGCAGCAATGTTCCCTAAGAAATTGCCTGCGCTTAGTGCCTCTTGTTGCAGTGCTGGCTCTACTTATGCCGAAGCAAGAGGTGTTTGCTGTGCTCAGATTGTTTATTTTTGTGCTGATTTCCTTTCGGCCTGATCCGTGGTGGGTCAGGGGTGCGTGGTCTCTGGCCGCTGTGGGGGGAGTTGGAGCTAAAATGGTGCCAACTCAACCAGTTTCTAATGGGAGATTGGAGCTTGGTAACCCAGGGATAAGAAGAGGCTAGGACAGGGAGGCTGTCAACATGGCACCTGTAGTGATATTCTTAATTAAATTAGACTTTCAGAATAGCAGTGGCTTTGTTTAATCTCTTCTCATGCAGCCCCTCCTCCTGCCACCCACACAAAGCATCATAAGGGAGGATCTGTCAGTAAAATCCCTGCTATGGAAGCAATTTTGCTGTTACAAACAGTGGATGGCAACATCACTAATGGAATTAGGCTAATTATAGAGAGGACAGCTTCTGTTTAGACACATTATCTGGGTAATCAGCACTGACTGGAAAGAAAATACGGAAAAGTGCTGCAGAGTTTTATTCGATGGGGGCTCTCCATATGCATTTTAGAGCCCGGGGTGAGTTTTACTAGGAGAGCACTGCTTATCAAACTGAACACAACGCTGCTGGGGCTGGTCCCTGTGGGCTCCTCTCTCCCTGGAGATGGTCCGTTCCTGAAGAGCTCCCCTCCTGAGGAACCAGTGCCCTCTTCTGCACGGTTCTGTCCCCACTGAGAGCTGGTCTAGAAGCCAGTGTAGCTGTGTAAATCCACGTCTGACCTTCATCTCCTTTTACAGAGGAGAATTTTCTTCCCAAGAGCGCTCAGTTGTCCTGCGTGAGCTTGGACATCTTCTACACAGATGAGGGGGTTTGAGGAACATGCTGTGCCAGCTCCCCAGCAGGAGCCCGTGCTCTGCATTCCTTTCCCAACATGGCAGGATGTAAAATGGAGACAGCACAGAGAAAGACTTGATTTACTAGTCAGACAAGTTCATCCAGCCCTGGTAAAATGTCTCTCTGATTTAACACACTTGGTTTGCTTTTCAGGCAGAATTTAACTCCCCTTTGCAAAGCCCTCACACTTCATTTCTGTGGATTTTGACAGGGTGCTTTATGTCTGGGGAGAAATCAGCGGTGTTTGAGATAGTTAGATGAGCAGATTTGATTACCGTCCCGCTGCTGCAGCAGCAGGGTACAGAGGAGCAGGCAGGGAAAATTGATAATCACTCAGTCCTTGCGATTGGTGCCGGCCTGACCCCACCGAGCGAGACCCGATCTGGTGACATGTCTTCTCCGTGGTGTGGCGTGGCCTGGAGGAGGAAAGTCACGGCTGGTGGCTGGGAGCCCGGTGCAGGGTGAATCCTAATGCAGTGCTCTGTCCTTTGCTGCCTGGCAGGTGTGAGAAGTGCTACCTCTGTAAGTCACTGGTGCCACTGCTGCAGTATCAGAGGCACGTGGACAGCTGCCTTCAGGCTGCTAGGCAAGCTCAGGGAACCAGGAGGCTGCGAAGTGCCAAGGTGAGGGGCGACCCTGCAGACCGGCTCCTTTGCTTTGCGCTGGGTTTGGGGCTGGGTTGGCAGCAGGAGCAGTTTCCCTGGTTGACGGGATGAGCTGACTTGGTGTAGGATTGCCTGTCCCTGTGGGCTGCTGCGGCCGGAGAGCTTGTTGCCCTCCCTCCCGCGATGCTCTGCAAGACCGTGGACCAGTCCCAGGGGTGAGCTAATCCAGGGGAGCTGCCGGTAACCTCTCCAGCAGGCAGGCAGCCAGGGCTGTCCCGCTGCCAGGCAGCGTGCCTCAGTCCTGCAGGCTTCCTCGGCTGAGTGTAGATGGACTGGAGGGCAGCGTCAGGGTGACAAGCGTATCTGGCTCTATCCACAAGCCCTCTCCCATGGGGAAGGCTTCAGAGCCGGAGCAGTGGGAGCCGCTCGGTGCCGGCGGCAAACCGTAGCGTTCCAGGAGAAACGTGGGGGAGCGAGTGTGGTGGAGGTGTGCCAGGTGCGTGGGATGTGTGGGAGGCAGAAGTGTGGGCAGCAGCTGGCTCACAGTCACTCGCCAGGTGTTGGTCCCCACCGTGCTTTTCCCTGCTTGTGGTGGTCCCAAGGGAGCGCAGAGAGGGTCCTTCCAGGCCTCCCTGCTGATTTCTGTGAGCAGAGCCCTAGTGCTGCGGCTTTGCCTGCACTCAGAAATGTGATTCTCAGCATGAAGATGCGACATGATGTCTTAGTTTCGTATAATCCCTTAAATCCATCACAGGCCTCAGCCCTTTGGGGATTCAGATGCAAATGATGAGATTTCTGGTTGATGATTTTGGCTGGGATAAAGCCAAGCGCTGTGTGGTTCAGAGTACTGCAGGGCACGGCTGCTCCTGCATGTGACCGGCTCTGTGGGGGCTGTTTGACCCTCTCCCTGCGCCCCACAGCCGGCTGGCGTGCGGGGTCCTGCATGCAGGCACGGGCACAGGGTGTGGGGGAAAGGTGCTGGAGCCAGGTGGCTCTTTGGGATGGCTGGGCAAGGCTCTGTGAGGTGGCAGCTCACTGTGGGGAGCAGGTCATGCCTGGGCATGGGCTGGGTTGTTGGAAAGCTTCCTGGTGGCACTGTTGGGCTTTCGGGCTCCTGCCATGGCCCATTTTGGGGTCCTGTGCAGCTCCAACCCCGCATCTGGGATGCCAGTGCCTTCTAGAGCAGTTCTGGGGGCAGGGAGCAACCAGGAGAGGGGACTTTGCTAGGCCAGCAAGGCTCAAAGCAGCCAGGGCGGGTGGTCTTCCCTTTGCCTGCGTGACCAGCACGGCTGCATCTTCCCAGGGGCTGAGAGGGGGCAAGAGATGTTCGTTCCTTAGCTGGCTGTGCCCTGGAGGAAGGCCTTTCCCTGCAGCACCAGGCCCCCGTGCCCTCGGACAGAGCAGGACAGGACCTGCCCTCAGAGGCGCAGTGCTGGGACATGTACCCAAGCCATGACAGAGCCTCCTTGGCTGCCCAAATTTCTCTGTGGCAGCCCCGTGCTTGCTGGCGGCTGGGGGCTTCCTGCACCCTGGCCCTCCCTTCTTACCGGGCTCTGCTTTGTTAACTGCTCTCAGCTGCCTCTGCTCGGGCACTGGTCAGGCTGGGCACTGGGCAGTGCCCTTCCCGTTGGCAGCTGGCTGTGCTCAGCTGGAGGCCCTGGAAAGGCAGCACTCCTGCCCAGCCCAACCCCGCGGGCTGGGGGAACACGCGGCCACGGGGACACCCCGGCTGTGGGGTTCCCTCATGGCAGCACCGTGACGGTGGTTCTCTCCTTGGCAGGACGTTGGAAAGCAGGACAGGGGACTCCTCAGGATGCTGGAGCTCTCAGAGAGCAAGTTTGCAGGTGGGAAGCTGCTTTCTGTGCCTGCCTGGCTGGGTCAGGGCTGCCCTTTCCCAGCTTTCCGCTTGCGGGCCTGGGCTGTACTGGGACAGCCCATTCCCCTTGAAGGGGTCTGCTCTTCCTGGGCAGAGCAGGGGGCTGTGGGCTTGGTTGTCATCCCCCAGCCGGCTGCAGCCATCCCTGCCTGAGCCCTGGCAGGGGTAGGAGCGCGCTCTGAGCCCTTGCACGAAGATGTCCAGCTTCCTGGGGGGGTGGCAGGGTGCTCCCCTCCCTGCCTGCCTGCACACCGGCGCTTCCCCCCACGAGTCTGAGGACAGGAGATGAGTGGGGAGAAACGCTCTCAGCAACACCCTTCTCCCCTTCCCCGTGGCTCACTCAAGAGGGTGGCTGACGTGTGCTCTTGTTGCAGGCGCTGATGCGGGGACACCCCTCCCTGGACTAGGAAACCAGGAATCCCCTCCCGCACTCTCAGCTGGAGCCGAGGGGCCGGCGGGGGACAGCCCCAGCTCCTTTCGGCACCTTCCTTTCGACGTCTCCTCTGCCACACCTGCCATCTCCTTCTCGGAAACCACGGACTGCGTGGTGGACTTGGAGCCGCACGCAGCTCTTCGCTTGGGCAGCCAGCAGCAGACCAAAGGCTGCCGCCGGAGAAAGCGCAAGTTCTGAGGCTGGCGGTGCGACGGGCCCCCCCCGGCAGCTCCCTGCGCCCCGGCGAGGGTCTGTGCGGCACCGTACCCCTGCTTCACCCGCAGCCTTGTTCTCCCACCCCCCTTTTCTATGTTTTATACGACCCGTGCAGGGAGCGCTGGGTGGAGAAGTGACTGTGTGTTTTGTAGGTGCCTGTGCAGCTTCGCTCTCTGTTAAAGAAATGGAAATATATTTATGTATGTTTTTATGAAACTGCAGCAACACGGAGGAGCTGTGCTGTCTTTCTCTGGGGAATGGGAGGCGCTGGAGGGAGGAGAGGAGGAACAGCAGCTGCTGCGTCCAAAATCACGTTTCCCGAGGGCTGGGGGCTGCAGGGACCAGTGGAGCCACCACCCCCGTGTCCTCCGTGCCCTCCTCGCCCGGGCCGTGCCGGCCGTGCGCCCACTCCCCGGGGCAGGGAGGGCTCTGCCCGCTCCCGCTCCCGGGGGCTTCGAGGGCAGGGCGGAGCCCCGGGGGTTCCCCCACTCCCCGGAGCATCCTTGCCCTGCCGCGACGGGGTGGGGGGGGGGGACGCGCTCATCACCGTGCTGCTTAATTAACGGGAAGAGCTGCTGCAGAGCTAATTAAAACTCGGACTTAAATTTCGAAGCGCTCCGAGGGAAGGGGGGCGATGCCGCCCGGGCCGGGCTGGGCGCAGCCCCAGCGGCGGGGGCGCCCATTGGCCGCGGCGGGGTTCAGCGGCGGGGCGGGCGGGCCAATAGCGGGGCGGGACGCCCGCGGGCGCTGCTTCGGTTGCCAGGGCAACGGCAGCGGCTTTAGCAACGGTCCCCCCGCCGCCGCCGCCGCCGCCGCCGCCGGGACTCCCCCCCCCCGACACCCCGCGGCCATGGCCAGCCCTGACCGCCGCCGCACCCGGCCCCCCTACGGCAGGGCCGTCAGGGAGCAGAACCCCGTCACCTTCCGCCCGCCCCTCAACCGGTGAGGGGCTGCGGCCCTGCGGTGGCCGAGCGAAGCCGGGTTGGGGACGGGGATGGGGCTGAGCTGGCTCCCCCTTGCCTCCCCGGGCGTTGCGCGTCCCCGGGCAGGGGAGAGACCAGCCTCCTGCCTCTTGCAGGTGGAGGGAAGAGGCGGGCAGGGCGAGGCCCGGGCAGCCCCCTTCTCCCAGAGCCCCCGGCCACTTCACCGTCGTGGGGCGCAGCTGCCCCCTCTACTCCCGGCTGCCGCGTCCCGACTGCGATGGGAGGACGCTGGAAAATGCCGATGCTGTTGTGACTGCAGCCCCGTGGAGCTGGGACGCAGAGGGGAGGTGGGAGGCACAGCCAGGGACAGACCCCTCCCAGCCCCACTCGTGTGCTTGGGCGCGGGCAGACGCCTGTGCTGTCCTGCTGCGGTGACACACCACTTCCCTCCACGCAGGTCCCCAGTGAGCTACCAGCCTGGTCACCAGAATGATGCTTCTGCCTGCAGCCCGGTAAGGCCTCTCCCTGCCTAGCACCCCGCCAGAGGCGTCCCCTGCCCTCCAGGCCTGCCCTAACCGGCCATCCTCAGGTACGACAAGCTCTGCTGGCGCTCACCATCCCGCTGGAGACGCTGCGGGCGGTGAAGGGCCGCATGCTGCAAGCCATGCACGAGGGGCTGAGCTGCCAGACCCACGCACAGGCCAGCATGCCGATGCTGCCCACCTACCTCTGCTCCATGCCCGACGGCACTGGTAAGACAGCCCAGCCTGGGGACGGGCTTCTCTGCTACCTGCAGCCCCGCGCGCCTCGCTGGACCCGGCCCTGGGGGTACTGGGGAGGGGTGCACCACTCTCCAGCCAGTTCTGGGGTCCATAAGCTGCCCTTGTGCTGCCTCTGCCAGTCCCCAGTGCAGGGGTAGAGGCTGGGAGCCGGTTCCTTCAGCCTCTGGGGTGGTCTCAGGCCCTCAGGAGCCTCCCCAGTGGGTGAGTAACGGTCCCCGGGACAGGGTGAGGAGCAGATTTGAGGGATCTGCCACAGGGTAGGTCTCTGCCTGACACCACCTCTGCTCCCCTGCAGAGAAAGGCGACTTACTGGTGGTGGAGCTGTGCCAGAACCATATCCGGACCCTGTGGGTGACCCTTCTAGGCGACGGGAACCAGAGCCCCCAAGTGATGTACAAGATCTTCGACTTGCCAAGGGATGTCATGCAGGGCAAGGGGGAAGCGGTACGAGGAGGCCTTGGCGGAGGGTGGCTGGTGCTGGGCTGCCCAGCGCCGCGGAGGCTCGGCGGGGCTCCGGGTTGGTTCTGGGGCTCCAGGCTGCCTCCCCTGCCTCCCGCAGCCCCGGTGCTGGGTAAGGGGGAACAGGCGGTCACCCCGGCCGTGCCTTTGCAGCTCTTTGACTTCATTGCACAACGCCTGAGCGTATTCCTGGTGGACATCCGCAGCCCTCAGCATCGCCTCCCCTTGGGCTTCGTCTTCCCCTTCAGCTGCAGGCAGACGCAGCTGGACAAGGTGAGTGGAGTGGGACATCCGTGTCCTGCGGCTGCCTCCTCCCCAGTGTCTCATCGGTGGGGACCGGAGCTGGCCCGGTGGCAGAAACCAACAGCTCACCCGTGTGCTCTCCGCAGGCTGAACTCATCTCCTGGTCCAAGGGCTTCGACTGCAGCGACGTGGAGGGGAAGGACGTTGTGCAGTTGCTGCAGTCTGCCCTCAGAAAGCAGGAGGTGGGGGGCCGTGGGGTGGGGAGGACCCAGCTGGGGGTTGCCCCCACAGAGGAACTGACGCTCTTGCTTTGCCCCCGGCCAGCTCCACCACGTGGACGTCGTTGCCCTGATGAATGACACTGTGGGCACTATGACGACCTGCAGCAGGGCAGGGGAACCCTGTGAGGTCGCCTTGATTGCGGGTGAGCAGCGGGCACCCCATGTGCCAGGGTGGTGGGTGCTGGGGGCAGGGGCTGCGCTGGTACTCACCCCCATCACTCCCCACAGACACGGGCACCAACAGCTGCTTCATGGCTCCAGCAGAGCAGGTGGAGATGGCGGTGGAAACCAGTGGGTGGATGTGCGTCAACACTGAGTGGGGCTGCTTCGGGGACGATGGCTCCCTGAGCGATGTCGTGACCCCCTATGACCAGCGCGTGGACGAGGAATCCTCCAACCCTGGGAAGAAGAGGTGCTCTCACCCTGCAGCACGGGCAAACTCCCTGGGGCTCCCTGTCCATCCCTCAGCATGCCAGGCCCCACCAACAGATGCACATGGCCCTCTGTGACGCTCCTGGGTGCTCTCAAAGGGCCGAGGGGTGTCGGAGGGAACGACTGACCCTTGGCTTGGGCTACACACAGGTTTGAGAAGCTGGTGGGTGGCCTGTACCTGGGGGAGATCGTCCGGCACGTGCTGACCACCCTGGCTGCGGAGAGAGCGCTCTTCCTTGGGAGCAGTGTCACTGTCCTGAGGACCAAGGATGTGCTCAAGACTCAGCAGGTCCTGGACATCATCAAGTGAGTATCTGGGGACCAGGAGCTGCTCTGGGTGGGAGGAGGGATGGCGATGGGTGGGTGTCCCTGGCTGCGAGCCGGTGGCTCCCTAAGCCAGCCCTGTTCTCCCCCTTGCAGCAGCGAGGAAGGCATGGCCCAGGCAAGGAAGACTCTGGAGGCTCTGGGGCTGCAGCCGAACGAGCGGGATTGCTGCCGCGTGCAGCAAATCTGCCGGGCGGTGGTGAGCCGTGCTGCCGCGCTCTGCGCTGCTGGGCTGGCTGCCATCCTCTGCCACATGTGCCAGAGCCGGCAGCTGGAGCGATTGGCGGTCAACGTGGGGGTGGACGGTGAATTGTACCAGGGCTACACCAGGTGAGGAGGGACATGGGGCTCCTGGCAGCATCCCACCCCAGTGGGAAGCCTCACACCCCACCCTCGCCGTCTTCCTCTTCCTCTGGCAGGTTCAGGGAGATCCTGCAGAGCGTGACCGGGCTGCTGGCCCCCCAGTGCATGGTCACCCTCCTGCCCTCGGTGGATAGGACGGGGTGGGGGGCGGCCATGGTGACAGCGGTGGCTCTGCGTGTGGCAGCCCAGCGCCGTGAGGTGGACCAGCTGCTGGCCCCGCTGCGGCTCAGCCGCGCCGACCTGGAGCGCGTCCAGGGACTGATGAGGCGGGAGATGGAGTTGGGGCTGGGCCGGGAGACCAATGCCGACTCCTCTGTCCGCATGCTGCCCACCTACGTCTGCGGCACGCCTGACGGCACTGGTGAGGGCCAGGGGCCTGGGGAAGGGGGTGGCAGGGAGGTCATGGCCCCGCTGATGCCCCGTGCTGGCTCCTTGCAGAGCGAGGCGAATTCCTGGCGCTGGACCTGGGAGGGACGAATTTCCGAGTGCTGGTGGTGCGCGTGGCGGAGGACAGCATCCGCATAGCCAGCGAGATCTACGTCATCCCGACCACCATCACGCAGGGCACCGGCGAGGCGGTGAGGCTGAGGACCTGTGGCGCAGGGACAGGGCGAGGGGTGGGAATTGCCTCCCTGCTCGCTGCTCATGGGACCGGGAGGGGGCTGGGAGACCCCCACAGCATCGCCCCAGCTGGGCCCCTGAGGCCGCGTCCTCTCTCTGCAGCTCTTCGACCACATCGTTGAGTGCATCGTGGACTTCCAGCTGAAGCAGGAGCTCACAGAGCAAGTCCTGCCACTTGGCTTTACCTTCTCTTTCCCCTGCCAGCAGCTGGGCCTGGATAAGGTGAGGGGGTGGCCCCGGCCCCAGGGAGACGGGGAGGGTCCCTGGGTACGAGGCACTGGTCCCATCTCTCTTGCAGGCGGTGCTGCTGAGCTGGACCAAAGGCTTCAGCGCCTCGGGCTGCGTGGGGGAGGATGTGGTCCAGCTGCTGCGGCAGGCTGCCCAGCGCAAACAGGTAGGGAAGGGCTGGGGGCCTGTCCCCTTCCCTGGGGTGCCACCCTACACCCATGTGGCACCAGCCACAGGAGCATGCTGGGCACCACGGAGCCACCTGTGTCCCTGTCTCTGGTTTGGCAGCACTCAGGGCTGAAGGTGGTGGCTGTGGTGAACGACACGGTGGGAACCATGATGTCCTGTGGCTATGACGACCCCAAATGTGAAATCGGCCTCATCGTGGGTGAGGAGCAGCTCTGCACCCAGGGGGTCTCCCATCCCTTCACCACCAGCCCACTCTGCTTGGCCATGGGGTGCCAGGCAGCTCTGCCAGGGCTGTGGTGGGGGTGACACCAGCACGGGGCCCACAGGGACAGGGACCAACGCCTGCTACATGGAGGAGATGCGGAACGTGGGCACCGTGGACGGGCAGCAGGGCCGCATGTGCATCAACATGGAGTGGGGGGCCTTCGGGGACAACGGCTGCCTGGATGACATCTTCACCGACTTCGACCGGATGGTGGATGAGAAAACAATCAACCCGGGCAAACAGAGGTGGGTGATGGCGCCGGGGTGGGGAGGGGACTGGGCGGGGGCGGCTGCGCACAGCTAAGGCTGCCAGGGCTGTGCCTGGGGCAGGTTCGAGAAGCTCATCAGCGGCATGTACCTGGGCGAGATCGTGCGCCACATCCTGCTGGCGCTGGTGGAGAAACAGGTCCTGTTCCGCGGCAAGCCCTGCCCCAAGCTCCACACCAGGGACATCTTCCAGACCAAGTTCCTTTCCACCATCGAGATGTGAGTGCTGGGTTCTGACGGGTCCCCTTAGCCCAGGGTGGGGGGTATGAAGCCAGAGCCCCGGGAGAGGGGCTACACTGATGGGGCGCGTGCAGGGTGATGCCACCTCCACCCTGTGGGACGGGGACAGTGATGGGGATGGCAGTGCTAACGGTACCCTTGGTCCGGGGCAGCGATGGGCTGGCCCTGCGGCAGGTACGGGGCATCCTGCAGGACCTGGAGCTCCAGGCCAGCTTCGAGGACAGCGGGCTGGTGCGGGAGGTGTGCCAGACCGTGTCCCTGCGGGCTGCCCAGCTCTGCGCTGCTGGCTTGGCCGCCGTGGTGGAGAAGATGCGGGAGAATCGGGGCCTGAGCCGGCTGGCCGTCACCGTGGGGGTGGACGGCACCTTGTACAAGGTGCACCCACGGTGAGTAGGGTCAGGGGTGCCACCCACGGGGACCCATTGCCCTGTGACAGGGCTCTGGGGAGGACACGGGGTGGCTGGGGTGGGAGGCACCAGCCCTCACCCTCCCTTCCTGTCTCCCCAGCTTCTCCCAGCACCTCCAGCAGATGCTGCAGGAGTTGGCGCCCAACTGCACCGTCACCTTCCTGCGGTCGGAGGACGGCTCGGGGAAAGGGGCCGCGCTGGTGGCGGCCGTGGCCTGCCGCAAGGCTGAGTCCTAGGGACAGCCAGCGCTGTCACCCCAATAAAGTGCTTTGCTCCGCTCCTCCGGCTCCTGAGGGGGAAATGAGGCCGGGGCGGGAGGGGGGGGGCGGGCAGCGCATGGCCGGGCACAGCCCCACGTAGCAATATATATCGAATTTATTTACATTCACGTCCGGCAGACCCCCCGCCCGCGGCACCGCTATGTACATAAGGCCAAGTGTAAATACTTGAATGCACTTAATACAGAATTAAAAAAACGGTCTTTACACAACACGGCACGGGGCCCGGGGCTGCCCGGCCCCACACGCAGACAGCACGACGGCACCGCACGCACGACGCACACCCAGTGCCCCCCTGGGACCCCCGGGACCAGGCTGAGCCCTGCCGCTGCAGCGCTGGGGGGGGGCTGGCCGCCGCGGGGCACGGGCATCCCTCTTTCACAAGGGAGCTGGGCAGCCCTCCCCATGGGCTGCGGGGCAGCGGGGGCCCAGGGGCCGGCCAGGGCCCCCCCCCGCCCCATGGCAGCGGTCCCCTGGGAGCGGAGTTGGGCCCCCTTTGCCGCCGTGCTCAGCACTCGGCCTCGGAGACGGCGAAGAGGGCACCGTCCTGCTTGCCCACCTCGGCCACGGCAGCGGCCAGCTGCGAGAGGTTGCCGTTGGGGAAGTGCCGCGCTTCCCACAGGTTGAGGATCATGGCCGTGGGGCTGGGCTTCGAGGCGAAGAAGCTGAGATGGCTGGAGGAGGGGGACAGAGGGACCACGTCAGGGCTCCGCACCCCAAGACCTGCCCCGTGCTGGCCTCACCTTGGGCACCATCCTGCTCCCAGGGTCCCACAGCATTCCAGCATCCATCCATAGGTGCAGGATGAGGCCAGCAGCCCCCTCGTCCTGATCTACCGTGCCACCCCATCCCCATCCACTGTGCCACCCCATCCCCATTGCCGGCACCATCCCAGGTCACCTGTCGAGGTTGAGCTTCTGGGCCAGCGTCCTCCAGTCGGCTCCCCGGGTGCCTGGTGGGTCCAGGCTGCTGATGATCTTCTGGCGGATGAGGAAGGGGATCTTGAAGGCACTGGGGCCCACCAGGGCCGGGGCGCCCACCTCGCTGTCGGGGACCAGCCAGTCCGAAAACCTCGTGTCCTAGGGGAGAGCACCGGGATGGGGAGAGGATGTGAGCCCATCTTGGGGGTGCCAGGAGCATCCCCCCAGCCCTGCCCTCACCTTGGCGATGTTGAAGTTGACGGTGAAGCTCTGCCCGTCGCCCTCCACCTGCCAGACCCAGATCTTGCAGGCCAGCTCGCAGGTGCTGGGGCTCAGGCGCTCCAGGGTGAAGGTGCAGTGCAGGAAGGGCTGCAGCCCGCTCCAGATGTGGTAGAAGGGGATTTCCTGCGGGGGGGTGATGGTTGGGGGGGGTCAGAGTGGCAGGGTCACCCCTCGGTACCCGCCAGCCAGGCTCCTCACCTGGTAGCTGGCGAGGAGCTTGCTCTTCCAGAGGGAGCTTGGCATGTCGTGGATGGAGAGGCGCAGGTTGTGGTAGCTGTCCTTGAAGTGCAGCACCCGGGGGGCTCCGATCAGTTGCCCCCCCAGCTGCTTCTCCAGCTGGATCACCTCCTGCCGGCACAGGCAGCGGTCGGGCAGGAGATGCCGCACCCCAGGAGCCCAGCCCTGCCTGCGCCCCAAACCGGGACGGGGGTGGTGTTGGAGGGGGACGCCCCCCCAGCCCCGGTACCTTGAGGACGTCCTGGGTGTCGCTGAGGCAGTAGACGCGGATGTTGTACTCGAGCGAGGGGCAGGCGGCCGGCGCGAACAGGACCAGCTTGAGGCGCTTGGAGGCCGCCATGCTGAGGGACTCCCCGACCAGGGCGAAGCGTCCCAGCTGCTCCGTGAAGACGTAGCAAGCCTGCGCTTCCAGCTGGCAGTAGTACAGCTCCGTGCACGGCTCGGCGCCCAGCTGCAGCACGTCCTGCGGCACCCACAGATGCACCCTGGGCATATCCCCCCCCCCCAACCCACTGAATACAGCCCTCCGCAGCGGGCGCTCACCCACCTCCCACGTGCCCTCGCACGACTGCTTCTTCAGCCGAATGCTCCAGTTCTCAGCGCTGGCCTCCACGCAGTGACCCATGGCCAGGATGGCGGGGCGGGTGAGGAGGACGCCCGGGGGGCCGCAGCTGACGATGGGGCTCAGCAGCGTCTGGCAGCCGGCCAGGGGCAGCCTGGGGCAGCGGTGGGGGCGGCTGAGCAGGGCCAACATCCCCTGGCAGCACCAGTAGCCCCAGTAACCCTGCCCACGGCACCTACCTCACCTCCTCCTGCTTGTGCAGGGTCAGGTAGACCTCGTAGATCTTCCCCCGCGGGATGGCATCGGGCGGGATGAGCAGGCTGATCCCTGGGTGGGGGGGTGCAGGTAGGGGAGTGAGCCCCATTGGGACCCACCAGCACCGGGCGATGCTCCGGCACCCTGTCCCTCTCTCGCCGTTACCTGTGTTGGGAATCATGAGCCGCCCCCCCAAGAAGTTGAAGGTGCCGTAGGCCATGTTGGTGTTGCCACGGGGCAGGGAGCGAAAGTAGCTCTGGGTGGAGAGCCGGGCCACAAAGTCTGCACCCTCTGCGGCGGGCGAGCTGTGGTGCAGCGTGTGCCGCCCGGCACCCAGCGGGCTCAGCAGGTGCCCGTTGGGCAGCTGGAGTTTGGTGGGGCCGTCCTGGCGCGGGCAGAGCGAGCCCTGGTAGGTCATGGTGGCGGTGCTGAGGTCGGGCTGGATGGTGAGCAGGCTGGGGTTGTCTGCGGCACAGAGCAGGGGGCCGTGGCGCCGGGGCGCGGCAGGGATGGGGGGGGTCCCTGCCGGCAACGCGGCAACACGGCCGGCCTCGGGGGACAGGGGGCACACAGCACTTGCCCCATAGCAAGGACCCTACAGAGCACAGCCAGCCCTGGGGATGCAAAGGGCATTGAGCCTCTGTCCCGCGGCACAGACCCGTGAGGCACAGCCACCCCTGGGGTCCCCGGACCACGCAGTACCAGCCCACGGCACAGACCCTACCCACAGCCAGGGACCTATGCGACACAAACCACCGACCCCCCAGTCAGGGACCCTTTAAGGTAAAGCGTCCCTGTCCCTCAGTCAGGGATCCCATAGGGCACAGAGCCCCCACTCAGGGTCAGAGACCCCACGGGGCACACAGCCCCTGCCCAGGGTCCCCAAAGGGGCATGGCCGCCCCCAGCTCCCAGGGGACACTGTGTCCCAGCGCAGTCCTGTCCCCGCAGCCCTCGCTCACCGGCCTTGCTGGGTTTGATGCTGACGGGCTGGAAGCCGGCGGTGAGGATGGAGGAGTCGGCCACGTCGGCATCCAGGCCCTCCTTCTTGCGGCAGTACACCAACACCCCCACCAGCAGCAGCAGCACCAGGCACACGGCCACGGCCACCAGCCCCACGTACAGCGCCACGTCCTCTGCGCCGCCGGCGGCTGCGTGGGGCAGGGCGTCAGCACCCACGAGCATCATTCCCCGTCCACCCGTCCCGGGGGGCACCCTCGCCGCGCTCACCATGGCTGCAGAGCTCGGAGGTGCAGTTGCGGGTGTCCAGCTCGGGGCCGTGGCACTCCCGGCCCCCGTTGCGCGGCGCCGGCTCCGAACACTCCCGGCTGCGCCAGTGCGTGCATTCGGCCCCGCACACCGACCACTTGCTCCACTCCGACCAGGCGCCATCCACTGCGGGCACAGCCGGGGGTCAGCGCCCCGCTGCCAGCCCTCTCCCCTGCCCCGGGACCGGCAGAGACGGACACACAGCGGGATGGGAGGACGAGACACCCCGGGAGGGACAGGGATTGCGATGGGCGCAGCGAGGAGTGCAGCACCGGCACGGCGAGGGCGGCAGCGGTGCCCTGGGCAGGGCGGGTACCTGGGCAGAGGGTGGTGCAGGCGGTTTTCTGCACGTTTTGGCCCTCACAGAAAGCCCCCCCGTTGAGGGGCGTGGGGTTGGTGCAGGTCCGGCTCCGCTTCTGCCAGCCCCGTCCACAGCTGGTGCTGCAGCCCGACCACTGCGTCCACGTCGACCAGCCGCCGTTCACTGGGTGGAGAGGCACCCGTCAGCGCCCCGCCGGGGCGGGGGACGCGGGGAGGGACAGGACGGGTAGGACGACACCAGGGCAGCGCGGCGGGGACAGGCGCGGCGGGGCCATACCGTAGACGACGATGGCGGCGGAGGCGCTGCGGCGACGGGCCACGATGTTTTTGGCCACGCAGGTGTAGTTGGCGGTGTCGGCCAGGCGGGCCTGTCGCAGCACCAGGCTGTGCTCCGGCGTCACGTAGACGTTGGCGTCCAGCGCCGGGTCCACCAGCTCCTCGTTGCGCAGCCACTCCACCTGCGGGACATGGGGACGTCGCCGGTGCCAGGCTGGGCCACCCCTTCGGGGAGCACCCATGGCGTCCCTGTGGGCAAGGGGCACCCCCAGCTGCATCCTGGCTGGCTGGACCGTGGGGGCTCACCTCGGCGGGGGGGATGCCCTCGGGAGGGCGGCATGGCAGCACGATGCCCTGCTCGATGGAGACCTCCCTGGCCATGGGCTCCTGCTCGAAGTTCTTGCGCAGATCTGGGGAGGCGCAGAGGTGAGGGGGGGCGGCAGGGGCCAGCACCCTGTCCCACCTGGGCACCCGCGGACACTCACAGGCGATGCGGACGAAGGCTTTCTGGCTCTTGGTGGTGCCCGACGAGCTCCAGGCCACGCACTGGCACCAGTACTCCTCCAGCCCAAAGATCTTCTCCACTTGCTGGCGGGTGACCTCGATGCGCACCTCCATCACCGGCAGCCCTGCCACCGGTGGGCGGCACGTCAGCACCGGCCCGCGGGGAACAGTCCCCGCAGCTGCAGCCCCAGCCCCACACAACATCCCCTGGAGAGCAGCGCATGTGGCTCCCCATCACCGGGGCTGGTGCCGTCCCTCCCGCCAACGCTCACCGGTGCCGCGGTCGGTGCTGTGCTGCGTGACGTGGTCGCCCTGGTGCACCCACTCGCCGTTGCACTTGAAGTAGATCTGGGTAGCAGGGGTGGCGCGGCAGGCCAGGCTCACCGCCTTGTTCTTCACGATGTAGACGTCCTCCGGTTCCAGCTGGAAGTGCGGCAGCAGGTCCGGGGACGCGCCGGACACGGGGTTGGCCACAGTCGCGCTTTGCTGAGCACCTGTGGGGAGACGGGGGCTCGGCCATCTCCAGCGTGCCCAGGCTGGGCGATCGCCCGTCCTGGTGCGGCCCCGTGCCGGTAGCCCCATACCCCACCGCCAGCGACACGGCAGCCCCCTCCCAGCCCCGCCATCCATCAGGGAGAGCAGCCACGCAGTGGCTGCGCCTGCTGAACCCGCGCCGATCCCTCATGTCCGCACTTAGTGCTAATGAAAAGGAAATGTAGTGTGACCAACAAGGGCCATCGCTCACGCCTCCCGGGGCGCCCGCTGCCCCCCTCCCCAGCACACTGCGAGGTGCCAGCCTGGCGTCGCACAGGGGTGCAGGGCAAGTGGTGGACTGCGTGCCCCGCGCCCTGGGGAGCACAGCCAAGCGCCCCGTCCTGCACTGCTGGTACCCACCCGGGAGCGGGAGCAGGCACGGCACACAGGGGCTGGCTGTCCCCAGCGTCCCCAGTGTGGCTAGGGAGGCTCAGGGCGGTACACGCGTCCCTCGAGGGGTCAGGGATCCCCCAGCTTTGCGCTGGGGACACAGCATGTGGCGTGGTCCTGCAGTGCCCACGTCACCCACGGCCGGGTGCCCCTGCTGCCCCCGCCCTGCCAGCACCCGCTGCGGGAAGAGTTAATAAACCAGGGCCCTAAATAAGCATTTGATTAACAAACGATAAAATAGCGATTGTGTCACTGAATGAAGCTGTAATTGCTGCTGCTAATTGGCTGGTTAGGATTTAATAAGCAATTAAATGGGACGGAATGCGCAGTAATTAAGTGCCTTCCTTGGCAACAACCCCCCATGAGCCACTGGGACCCCCACTACCAGACCACCTCAGCCTGGCACAGCTGCCTGCGTGACGAGGACAGGCACATGGGGGACACTGGGGTCCCTCGGGCCCTGGCTGAGTCCCCAGGGATGCTCTGGGTCCCGGCACTCCCCCAGCCGGATCAGGCCCCTGTGAGCCAGGGAGCAGGCGTCGAGCGAGCCCGCCGCGATGCCCGCTGGGATGGGCAAGGTGCGGCAGCTAATTTACGCAGAGAAGATAAACGGCCACCATAACGCGCCGGTTATTACCCCATCAGCACTTTTACAATGTCGCTGGCAATTAATTTAATTAAAACCCCTGTCGGGGATACACAGGCATTTCATATTTCACTGGTTTAACGACCCCCCCAGCCGCAGCCCAGGGCCGGCCCGGGGGGTCACGGTGCGGACAGGCGCTGCGGTCCCCGACATGGTGCCGTCTCCAGCGCCGGCTGCGGCACAGCTCACCGCAGCACCCTCGGCTCCCATCGCCACGCCTCCCACTCGGGCACCCTGCGTGCCCACGTTGGCACGTTGGACTGTGCCAGCCGGGGGGCTGAAATGGGCAGGAGCGCAGCCTAATTTTTTTATTAAATACTAGATTTGGCTCTGCACAGCTTCACCACTGCCTCTCGCCCGCGCGGCTGCGGTGGGCATGCCACGTGAACGGGCGAGTGGTGCTGCAGGGATCGGCCTTTTAATCACACGCGAAATGAGTTCAGCGGTGGCCAAGCTGCGTGTCTATCCGTCACGGCCGAGCGCAGGGGCACGGGAAGCCCGGGGACCAGCAGCGATGGGTGGAGGAGGCAGGGTGGGCATGGAGCACTCCCCCGCCGCCTCCCAGGGTGTCGAGTGCCTTGTGGGCAGGGTGAGACCATGGGCAGCAAATGAAGCTGGGGACACACAGCAAGCGGCAGAGCCGAGGAGATGCCATCTCACTGCCTGGCACCACGCTGGGCACTGGCGGGGCTCTGCTCTCTGTGATGCCATCATGGACAAAGCCATGTGGCACGGGCAGGAGGCCAGAGCTGGCCTGGAGCCCCGGCGAGGGAGTGGAGGGGCTGTGTGTGCCCCATGTATGACGGGCACCCCATGCATGACAGGTACCCCATGGTGCCATCGGCATCGCACACACCGTGGGCACCACGTGCATCCCGTGGCCGTCCAATGCACCGCAGGCACCCTGCGCAGCACGGCTACCCCAAACACCACAGACACCTCACACACTGTGGGTGCCCCACGCCCTGCGGGCATCCCACATCCCGCGGGCATCCCACGCCCTGCAGCTGCCCCACACCCCGCAGGCACCCTCCCCCTGCAGACACCCCCATGCACCGTGCCCCCCTCCCACATCGCAGACACCCTGCACAGTGTGGGCACCCCCAGCCCCTGGGCGTGGGCGCAGTGTGGGTACCCCGTGGGCAGCGCCGTGCAGGCTCCCACACCGCCTCGGCCTCGCCGCTCACCTGCCGCTGCGTTGCCATGGAAACAGGCGAGATGCTT
>WHYT01003642.1:14913-39881 GCA_009806455.1 Tetrax tetrax
CCCCGTCCCGCTGCAGCGGGGCACGCATGCAAAAATAAGACATTTCTCCTTTCTCTCCTGCCTGCGCCTCCCCCCAAAAGCTAATATTCATGAAAGGTAATTCAATCAACCCGCGATGCCTATCAGCTAATGCAGCAAAGCTGGCGCAGGGGTGAGAATGGGAGCCAGGAACACAAAAGCCCTGTTTTATTACCTCCTGCTTGCCTGAGAATTGCTTTTCTCCCTCGAGTGAGCCGGCTAAAGCTGGCTTTATTATGTTAACCTATTTGCGTGTCAAGAGCTATTGTGCCTCTCTTTATCTGTGTTTGTATTTGCTCGATGCGGGGAATAAAAGGACGAGGCGAAAATGGATGGCTGGTCAGTGCTTTGCACTCTGGGGGCACTGATTGGTTGCTAAGTGATTTGCATCCCCGGTAATCGCTTTTATCTCGGAAGGATGTCGTGTATAATTATAAGCCTACTGACATCTTTTGAAATCTGCCTAATGGGTGTTTTTAATTTACATGGGAAGCAGGGGCTATTTGTGTTGCTCTGATTACAGGTTGGGTGAGTGGATGGTGGGAAATATAGATATTGCCCTAGACGTGGGGGACCGCCAGCGGCCGGGCTGGGGTTTTGGCCGGTCCCTGCTCTTCCCGGGGACGGATGGAAGAGCTGAAGTCGCCCTGCATGAGTTGGGGGTTTCATTTCTTGCCCCACCGTGCAGCCCGGGGCGCTGCCGGATCCATGGGCTCGGCCCGTGCCGTGGCCGTCCCGTGAGATTGAACAAGAGGTGAGCTCCTGGCCGCGCTGCTCATGGCCATTTTGCCCCAGGAGCTCCCCTCTGCCGCCCCAGGACGAGGCATGGCGAGGCCATCGAGCCCCCGCTCCGGCATCTGTAGGGCAGATGGTGCTGAGCATCACCCGTGACCTGGTGGCGTGGGGAGATTTAGACTCTGCGGTTCCGTGCTCGGCCCCCCGTGCAGAGCGTGCCGGGTGCTTTGCTGGACCAGGAGGTAAATATTTAACTGGTGCTCCGGCTGAGCCCCACCGAGTCCCGGTTCTCGGGAGCCGTGTGATCCTGCATCTTTATTAGAGCTGCAGCTGGTGGCTTCGCACGGCTGTGGCAGAACCACCGCGTTCGCTTACAGCAACAAAAACCTCCCAGTTCCCTGTGGTCCTGCCACCAGCCCCCAGCACCTGCACCCGGTGAGCTCCCAAACGAGAGGCACACCAGAGCCCGCTCAGGCGTTAGTGGGGCTCAGGACGTGCTCCTGGGCTTGTGGGCACAGAGGAGCCCCGTGGTGCAAAGTGGCACGGTGCTGTGCCGGCGGTGCGCTCGGCTTTCCTGCTTTCTGCCCCCGTGCTGGTAAACCGTCGCGGTGCCTTAGGGGCTGCTGGGGACGGGCGGAGGTCGCGGTGAGATGAGGGGTGCTGGGGTCCCTCCCGGGGCTTCGTGCGGCAGGACCGGGACATCTCTTGGACACGTGGAGGTCCTGACGCGAGGTCGGTCGGGCGCGGGGGCCAGGCTCCCTCAGCGGTGGGTGCTGCGCTGTGTGAGAGTGCAGGGCAGGTCCTGGGGCCAGTTATCTGTGCCAGCAGCCTGGGCCAGCTGCCTTTCTCCTCCTCCTCTTCCTCCTCCTCGGGGACAAACCACACCTGAACCACAAGTGTGCCCAAGCGTGCGCCCCGGCTCGCTCTGGCCGTGCACAAGGTGACCCCATCGATTTGCAGGGCTGAGGTGGTTTTGTGGCAAACGGCAGCGCCGTGCCGGGCCGGTGGGACGCGCAGGGCATGGGAAAAGTCGGTGTGGTGGGGGCGAGCGCCGGACCCCGCGCCCCGGGGTGCTGCGCCCTCCTGCGCGGGCAGCGCCCCGTCCGTCCCGGCTGGCGAGCGGCGGGCGCCGCTATTTATGGCTGGCTGTAAACAAACTCCCAATGAAAGAAAGTTAATGACCTGAGACTGACAGCAGCCTGCTGGGAATTTTTATAGCCCCTGGGACTCCTTTCGCTAAAGAGAGAATACATCAGCGTTTTAACCCAAAACGGTGAGCCGTGCGGGACGGGGGCCGGGGGACAGCCGCAGCCTGGGGAGGCGTTTCGGAGGGGGTGGCCCTCGGCAAGGAGGGGGTTTCGGTGGGGTGCTGGTGGGAGGATCTCAGCTCCCACCCCTCTCCCTGTCCCCCTGCGTGGGACCGGCGAGAGGAGGCCTGTCCTGGGGTGTGGGGCTCGCCGAGGCTTTCGCCATCTGCCTCTTCTAGGTCATCCCTGCCCCGCTGCGGGCTGGAGCGAGGGCTGGCTTAGCGTCGCTGGGAACCGCGCGCTAATAACGCCTTAATACCCTGCGGCGGGGAGATTGCGCTGCCGGAGATAAATATTCATATCGCTTTCAAATTCAGCCCCGGTTGCACGACAAGGGGGGCGTGGGGGAGCTGGGAACGCCGTGGCGTGGGGTGGGTGCTCCGCAGCCCCCCTGCCCGCCCGGCCGTCGCGTTTAATGCTGCGTCCCGGGTACAGCTGTCACCGTCGGGGTGACATGGGGTGTCCCGCTCCCTTGGCTGCCGCCTTGCACGCGCAGCCTCCCTCTGCGTGCGACGCCTGATTTACCGAGAAGAGCTGGCAGTTAAACCTGACAAATTGAAGGCGGTTTTAAGTGGTTCAGGTTAATTAATAGTCAGGGAAGTATCAATTTTTTAAGGGATGCTCTTGGCTCGCGGGGAGAAGCGAAGCTTGGCTTTCCCTTTGGAAAGCAGCACCGTCTGCGCGTGTCCCCTGGGCAGGGGGGACAGAGCCGGGCTCGGTGGCACCACTCTTTGGTTTCCAACCTGCGGCCTTGTCTTTCTGCTTCCGTTTCTCCCCCCGCGTGCGAGGGAGGCGCTGGGACGGGGAGGGATGGGGCCGTCCTGCGTGGCCGCGGCGCCAAGGTCCCGGTGCCCTTTGGGGGTCCAGTTATCCTCTGCGACGACCTGCTGCCGCTGGGGTCCATGCCACGGCAGCAGTGCTGTAGTGTAGAGCCGTGCCTCTCCGGTCACCGCGTTGTCCCTGCTCCCGTGGGGAACGTGCAGGGGAGCACTGGCGTTAGTGGGACCACCAGGCTCCATCCTGGGCTGGGACTGGGAGCCGATGCGGATGAACTGGAGCAGCACCCGCTCCCCTTCCTTTGTGCACGCGTGGCCCAGATGCTCGCATCTCACATCTGCTGAGTGTGGGCCGTGGGAAAGCTGCCCAGGGTCCAGATTTTTTAAAAAATCATAATGTAGGAACCTGAAACTTCCCTGTAAGAAGGAAAGGTGGAAAAGCAGCGGTGACCAGTCTCTGAGTGCGTGTGGCACGGAAAGCCTCCCAGCTGCGTGTGATAAAGACTCGATGGTACGGGGACCCGAGCAGCGTCTGCGGTGGTCTCGGTGGTCCGGTACGGCAGGGGCAGGCAGCTCCGCGCTCTCACGCCAGGTCGTGTCCCGGAGCAGCACAAAGCCTTTGCCGGGCCACGTGCTCCATCCTTCTCAGCGTGGACTGGGGTGCAGGTGGAAGCAGTGGTGTTCCAGCAGCCCTAATGCTTGGGGATATGAGAGATTGAGGTTAGTGACCATTTTTTAACTCAATAAAGGGGAAGACAAGCTGGAGTCTGCAGTCCAGAGATATAATTAGTTCGCAGCAGTGGTGCTTTCTTGATTTAGCTTCAGAGAGCAGAACAAGACAAGGATGTTATACCCAATTAGCAATAACATACAGTCTGAGCCTCGCTAGGTGCGATAACAAGCCGTTTTTATAGCTCTTCTTCATGGAGTTTTTTTTTTTTTTTTTTTTTTTTTTTTGGGGGAGGGAGGGGAAGTGGGAGAGGGACTGAGTCTTTATTTCTTTTCATCTGAAAACAATTATTAGTGAGCTCAGAAAGCCCAAAGCCGAGCGATACGCTGGCCAGAACAGATGAAGGGGGGAAAAAAAAATAAATTAAGAGCTGAAAGAGCCTGGAGCTGGGCTGGAGCCGTCTGTCCGTCTGTCCCGGCGGGCTGCGCGGTGACCCGGGGGGAGGCCGGGTGGCTGCCGGCCGTGTCCCGGCAAGGACACGGGCAAGGGCCACCCACGCACCGTGGATGTGTCCTGCCTGCCGCTGCGAGGGTTTGTGGCACGTGGGCTGGCAGCGCGGCTGTGCCCTGAGCCCCACCGTGTCCCCCCGCGGGGTGACCCCCTGCCCGGCACCGGTCGGATGCCAGCTGCCTGCTGTCTGCCAGCGCCACGTTCCCGCGATACGTTGCGGATCGATGGCCATTGATTTTTCCTCTCCTGTAAACCTGGACGGGTCGGGGCTGCGGAGTGTTTCCGTGCATGTCTGGCTCCCGCTCTCCGCCGTCGGAGCATCCCATGCTGCTCTCCCTACAGCAGCGGAACTCAAGAACATCCAAAAAACTGGCCTTGTAAAAAGTCTGGAGAACTCAGGTTTGATTAATCAGTGTTTAATAACGGGCTCTGCTGTTAATGTGGGTTTTGCAGGCTGCTCTCTCCTCCTTGCTCCCCCAGCCCCTCCTGCGATGCCACACGAGGACGTGGGAGCTGGTGGGGACCTGGCTGCATTTGGGGCACCCGTGGGAGCAGAGTGACCTAGTGCTTCCCTCGGTGTTGGGGTGCCCTGGGGACACCAGGGGGGACATTCTCCCTCCTGGTGCCCCCCGCCCCAGCCACCCCTCTCCCATGGGGCAGAGCCAGGGGACGGGGCAGGGGGCTGCTCCCCTTCACCTGAGAGTTTTGCAGGTTGATGGGCAGTGTCCCCTCCAGAGGGGTTCAGTCTCGTGGGACCCCTCGAGTCTGTCCCACCACACCCCCAGCCCCCCTGGGGAGCACCTCACCTTGCTCGGGGCTGATGGGGACAGGGCTGGGGCTCTCGTCCCCGCTGAGCGCCGGGAGAAGCCGCAGAGCCGCTCTCCGGACTATTAACGCTCCACAATGATCATCAGCTCTCGTCGTAATCATTAAGACTATTAGAAAGAAATGTTGGCTCGCAGCTAATGTCAGACTTTCCGTTCTGCTTTGCAAACGCGCGCAATTAATGCCAATCAGCCGGGGGAGGCAGCCAGCTCGCAATCACGGCTGCTCCGGCGCGGCTGTCAGCTCTTGCCGTCCCGGCTTGTACATTTTCATACAATCGCTATAAACATCCCAGGGAAACTCCGCGGTCTTCGGCGGGCGCGGGCATTGTTCTCTGCTCCTTTTAATTGCTCGGCGTTCAGCGGCTCACCCGGCCTCCGAGCGGTGGGGGAAAGCAGGGCTTTGTAAAACAAATATCTGAATCTGGAGAGATGCCGTATTTTCCCCATCGGGTGGCTGCGTTAGGTTATCTACAGCTCAAGAAAAGCCTGTTTAATTTTTATTTCACTTTTTCTTCTTCCCCCCACCCCTCGTGTTGCTTTCTCCCCATGGGGCACAGGCTAGGCCCTCCCCAAAAGCAGAGCGAGCTCGGGAGAAGCAGGGGGAAGAGCCGGAATTCCTGGACCGGATGGTGGTATAATCCTCGTTACAAAAGTACACATCAATTATAAGAATTCCCGCAGTAATCTTCGAAATCTATCTTTTCTGCTGAACCAGCTCATTAAAGAGCACCATTCATTTCCATCTCTCCGGGTGAGAAGGGTTTAAATCTCCAGAGCTTTGTGTTACAAAATAGACTTAGGGTGATGGACTCTTGTTAAATATTAAAAGAAAGAAGTTGGGTTTTTTTTTTTCTTTTGCCCTTTTTTCCCCTCTTTTTCCTCAGACTGGTGGTGCAGACGAGGCGTAACGTAAGGAGGTGAGGGCGGGGGGCTGGAGGGATGCCCCGCCGTGAAGGGCGTCCCCGTTTGTCGGCGGGGCAATGCAGGGCTGCGCTCAGTGGGTGCCTTTGAGCACCCCTCGCCCACAGACCCCAGCCAGTGCCGGGGGAGGAGGGAGGGAGGCTTCCCTGGGCCGCCCTGGCAAACCCCCGAGCCTGCGCTGGCCACGGCCTCCGGCACAGCCAGAGCTTTTGTTCGCTGGCGGGGCAGCGGCCGGCGGCCACGGGGCGAGGGACGGGCACAGAGCCCCTTTGTGTGCAGGTGCACCCCGAGGCGAGCAGGGGCAGCGGCGACGGAGCGGGATGCGGGGATGGGGAGCAGCAATGGGGATGGGGAGCGGGATGCGGGGACAGAGAGCAGGTACCTGGGGATGCAGGGATGGGCAGCAGGACTCAAGGATGGAGAGCAGCGGCCGGCCGGGGTCGGGGGCGGCGTGGGGCGATGTGTGCGCTGCTGCAGAGGCTCTGTGCAAACACGTTAATTTGTTTTCTTTCTTGCCTCGCCTTTCAGGGTAATTGGTTGCATTTGAAGCCTTTGTGAAAGCCTTTGATTATAGTAATTTCAGCAGCGCGATCTACCCTGGATTCCTTCGTCAGATTCTTTCACAGCTCAGGCGCTCGGGGCTGTAATTACCGCGCAGCGCGCGCCTGACTGCCGTGCACGGTGCAGCCGGACGGGCGCTTGGCCGACCTGGGCACCGCGCTGCTGCCGCAAAAAACACGGGAGCCCGCGGTCACTGCGGGGGGCTGGCGAGCCCCCGGGATGGGACAGGTGCTGGGGAGCTTTGGTCTCTGCTGTGTCGAGTCCGTTGGGTCTCAGCTGGGGACGTGGGTGCTGCACGCACCCATGGGATGGACGCCTGTGCCGGGCTGGGCTCCCGGCTCATCGGGGTCTGGAGTGCTAATTGTTGCTCTGGAGGCCTCCCTGGAGCTGCTTTGCTTTTCTGCCAGTTTGATCCGACATCTCCGCTGGGGCTGGGACCAAGAGCCCGTGAGCAAGGCGAGCATCCGGCTCTGGCTGCAGGATGATGGAGGCATGGCGTGACCGTGTCAAGGGGCTGGGCAAAAGGTCCCCGCTCCCACCGCCAGGTACCACGTTAGCGGGGATACGTACGTATCCCTGCCAGGACCTCGGTGCGTGCAACCGGCATCAAGCTCTGCCAAAAACACCGAAGGCACCCAAGCGGGGCCCTGACCTTTGCTAACGGGGCCGCTCCCCCCGCCTGGCTCCTGGCGTTCCCTTCCCGGTCCCACGTAATGACCTTCTTGGCAGCGGCGTGCCAGTGTCTGCCACTTCCAATTACCCACGCCTGCCCAGCGGCAGCACGGGGGGGTTCTTCCTCCCTCCCAGGACAGCAGCGGGTCAGGGGGGACGTTACGCCGGGGTCACCCACGCTGCAGCCCTGGGGACCCGCCGGCGCTGCCCTGCCCCGGGGTGCTGGAGATGCTTGCGTTTCCAGAATCATTATTAACCTGTTCGAGAGCCGTTCCTGCTTGCAGCTAAAATAGATCTTTAATCTCTGCCCAAAATAGCTCTTTTGATGAGAGGCCTCCTTAAAGCTGACACATAAATTTAACCAGGCCACCCAAGCTCTGCGCAAGGATGTCTGCAAACGCTCAACAGCACTCAAATTGTTTTTTTATACTTCCACCGTTCCGGACACATCTGATCCCTTATTTCTTCCATCGGGTCAGGAAGGCGATTTGCTCGTGTCCTCTGCTCTGTGCCCCCGTCCCAGCCCCCCGGGTTTGTGAGAAAAAGGATATTTTGGGTTGTTTTTTTATGTTGATGTTCTTCACAGTCTGGGGTTTCTCCTTGGAGGCACCTCAGAGCAGAAACCTCGGTGCTGAGTAGGGTGGGACGGACCTTTCCTCGTTGCTGCCCTAAGGTTCCGGCAGCGAGGGGATGCTCTGGCCGGGTGCTGGCGTGGGCTTGCAGCCCGCCGCCTGCGCCACTGTTGCTCCGTCCCTGGCGCTGTGCCGTGGCAGGTGAGCTCGCTGGCGTCGTGGCGGCCCCAAAAAGACCCCATCCCACACTGTCCCATCACATCCCTGTGCTCGGGACAGGCTTCCACACCCGTGTCCCCGTTGGCATGCGCATCCCCTTCTCCCTGGGGTTCTCCCCGTGGGCTCCATCTCCCGGGCTGGGGGTTGATGGAGAAGTTGTGGGGCGAGGGCGCGCGGCTGAGCGGGGTCCGGGCGCTGGGTCAGACCCTCAGGCTGAGGGTGCAGCTCCGCTCCTCACCCAGGGCACCGTCCGCAGGGCACGGGCCGGGAGAAGCCGGTGTGGGTCGCTCCCCCAGCCCCCCGCTTCCCCGCCGCCCCAGCGAGATCCCCAGCAGCAAAATAATCACTTCCAGCATCGTTATCCGTTGCAAACCCCAGCTTCCAATTTTAATCAGAGGAGCTGGTGTTGCTTTAAGATCTGCGGGTTTTAAAGATCACAAGAGGGGTTAGAGAAAATTACCCTTGACTCTTACATGCTAATGTAATCTCTAACCAGATCTGCAGCGCTGCAGCTAAAATTGCTTTTTAGATTAACATTTAATTATTAACAGGGCCCCCTGAAAGGCCTGGGGCTGGAGCACGCGGAAGGGAGCGGATTAGCCGGCTGGGATGGAGCTGCGGTCGGGCGAGGGGAAGGTCGTGGCGCGGCCGGCAGCACCGCGCCGTGCTTTATGGCAGCCCTCGGCACGGCGGCGTCAAACTTTCTGCTTTATTTTATCTGGTGCTCCCCCTGATTTACGGCGGGGTGACCTTTCTCGCGCTCACCCGTTGCAGGACCGAGCGCCGTGTCCCTTGCACTGCCTCGGCCGGGGACGGTAAATCTGCCGGCTGGGAGATGGGCACGGGCTGGCACGGCAGCAGCCTGCACCGCTGCGGTGCTGGGCGGTGGCAGCAGCCGAAATCCCGCTCGCCCCGGGGTAGGATGGGCACCCTCCCTGTGCAGAGGAGAAGCCTTCCTCCTCCAACACCTCCTCACCCTCGCAGGAGGGATACCAGTATCTGTAGGGACCGGGGACGGTGGCGGCGGCCGTGCCCGGTGTCCCCGGCGGGGCGGTGGCTCTCTCCTCCATCCCGGCGCGGAGGGATGAGGGGCAGGGCTGTCCCCAGGGTTTGTTGTACTCGGCATGCCAGGGGCCGGCGAGGGTTTTGCTGGATTTATCGGTGCCGCCGGCTCGTGAGAGTTGCTGCCAGCCTTGGCCTTGCTCCCACGCTGTCTGTCCATCCCGTCCGTCTGTCAGGAGCCTCTTGCACCTCTCCGAGCCAGGGTGACGCGGTCACCTGCTGTCCTTGTGCCGAACCCAGTGGGCGGGAGACACAGCAGTGTGACTCAAACGGCTTTACAGCATCCCCGTTCCTGTCCCCCTTCCTCCCCGCCCCCAAACCTCCTTTTTTATGGGCTTGCACCCCAGGCAGCTCCGATGATGCCTGGGGAGGGATGCGCGGACGTTGCGCTGGAGCCTGGACAGTGACGGAGACCTTGGCCCTGGCTTTTCCCGGGGAGAGGGCTGCTCCTGCCCAGCCAGCGGCACAGACCTGGTTTGGGCCGAGACTTGAAAAGTTCCCTTTTTTCCCGCCCCCCCTCCCATCACATTTTCTTTTATCTAAATCCTCGCCTGCGAAAGCCTCTATCGACAGCTGCGCCGGCCTTATCTCGCCGGAGGGACCTTCGCGGGGCTCTCGGAGGAGATAAGCCCGACTTATCAGCCACTGGTGTCAGAGGAGGTGCCAAACCCTCCCGTCATGGGGGCTTTAGACATGGAGGGGGGGGGGGGTTAAATTTTTATTAAAGTCACAAAGACCTTGAGCTTATAAATAGTGTGATGTAGAGATTGGGCTTCGAAATGAGCCGGCCCGGGGTTTGGGGTGGGAAGGAGTGGTTGGAGTGGGGCTTGGGTAGGATGGAGGGGGATGCAGGGCTGGGGGTCCTGGGGGACCCCACTCCTGGCATCCCCCAGGACGGGACGCTCTCCCCATGTGCCGCGGTGCTGGGTGGCAGCGGGGCTGTGGGCGCATGCCGGGCAGGGGCCGTGCAAACTCGAGGCGGCTGGGCAAAACTGCTGAGTGTTGCCTTTCCTGCCACTGAAAGAGCCAGAGCAGCTTGAACTAAATCGGATCCTGCTGATTGGAATTAGTTCAAATGCAGATGGAGCTAACTAAGCCGGCGCTAAGCGTTCGGACAGCCCAGCGCCCAATTCCCATCAGCTGATTCAGGGGCTTTTCTGAGCGGCATTAACGAAATGCCAGCGCGGCACAGATGCCCATTGTGCCGGGACGCCCACCCTCTCGCCCACGGGCGCTTTAGGGGGCCGGGGGGTGGCAGGCAGGGTGCCGGGACGGTGTATGGCAGCAGGGCCCTTGCGGTTATGAACCGTGCCTGTGAAGGTGGGGTGAAGCACGGTGTAGCTGTCAGAAAAATCGTCTCCACCGCGTGACGCTGGGAAACGGGGGCAAAACTGGGGTCTGAATTAATCGGCGGCTTTATTTAGTTTGGCATGTGGCTCCCGCTCTCTCCCAGCCGATGCCGGCGATGCTCCGGCTGTGGTGGGCGCGTGGTGGGGCCCAGAGGGCAGCGGTGGGGAGGGCACCCGTGCCATCGTGGGGGTGTCCCCAGGGTTGAGGGTGCCCACAGCTCCGGTGACCGGTCCCCAGCATCCCCCCTTCCCTGGAGGCTCAGCCCTGGACCGGGGGGCTGCGTCCTCATCGGCACCCAGATTTGGTGCCCCGCCGATGGCTGCGTCCTGCCCCGTGGGGGCTGCTTGGGACACAGGGCAGCGTCCCGGCGAGGAGCAGGTGGAGGAGGTGACGTCCACCCGCTAATCGGCCAGATGGTGACAGCCGGTGGGACGCCGGCCGCGAGGTCACTGCGTAGGTGAGGCTCAGGTACGGCGGGAGCCGGTGCCCGCGGGGACGGGGTCGGCGCGGGCGCAGCCGCCAGCGGAGCCGGTGGGTACGTGCCGGGGGAGCCGAGGGGAGCGGGGCTGCGTAATGAACCCCGAGTCCCGGCGGGGAGAGGCGAGCTCGCTGGCAGTCAAGTGCGCTCGGCTTCTGAATAAGAAGCACTTCATTCTCTTTTCAAACTGTATAATTTCTGCCTGATTGTAATGGCATATTTTAAAATTACCAGAAATCGAAGCCAGAAAATGGATACGGCTGCTTTTACTGCAAGCTGCATTAACAAAGGATATGTAATGCATGAAATAAAAACACCTCCCTGCCCCCCTCCCTTTTTTTTTTTAAGACAGTAATAGGAGAAAATTGGTTTTGAAACTGAATAAAAGTCCCTTTCAGAGGAAATCATTTCTTTCAGGGTACCTTTGCTGAAAGTAAAATAGTGAATAATGAAAGGTGGTTACATGATTGTCTTTCATTTAGAGAGCACGAGGACAGATGGAATCTGGGAGAAATGCACGATTGGAATAATTGCATGGTAACAAGGCGCTTGTTGTGAAATTAGTATCTTAAGAAAGTAGTGAAAAAGGCTTTTACTCATGAATACTTCATTATTAGGAGAAAACAGCACAATTTGGGTTCTCCAGACACCTGCTTGGTGTTAGAAGACTTCCTCCTCCCCTTCTACTCCTCGCACCTTTTGCTCACCAGTCTCTCCCTTGCTCCCAGTTTGCAGTGCGGTGGTGGCGGCGGGGGGGATGGGGTGAGACCCCCAGCCCCCCAGGGCAGAGCCTGGCCACGGCCCTGACCCCCCCGTGCAGGTCCCACTGCCGCCGCTGGCCATCCAGCCTGGGGACGAGCCCAAAACCTGGGACCCCTCTGCCCAGGTGATGTGGGGCACGGGGCGGGAGCGAGCGTCTGCCTGGTGAGTGATGGCCACGGGCCCTGCCAGCGCGTGCCAGTGGCCACCGCACCACTCGCCAGCGCCGGGGCGTGCGGGAAACGCTACGTCTGCCGGATGGCTGCAGGAGATGGTGACCCCGCGACGCAGTGATGTGCCGGCCGTGCCACCTGACCGTGACTCCCAGACGTTCAGCCGGGAGAGCGATGGCTCAGAAGCCGCGACGCCGGAGGATGGGCACCGCTGCCTGCTTTTCCGCTGCTCCTGCCCACATCTCCCTGCCCTCTCCGAGTGGGAATGTCGCTCCCTGCGCCAGCCGGAGCGGTGGGAGGGCGTCAGCAGCAACTGGTTATAATTCACGCCCTCCGCGGCGGCTCGTGAAGGATGTACAATTAGCAGAGCGGTGGCGGCGATGACTTTGGCCTGACCCCTCTAGCTTTTGTCGAGCAGATTTCGATGCCAGCTGGGAGCCGGCGACAGATCCCAGGACCCCGAGCGGGATTTTAACGCCGTCATTCCCCAGCCTTGGGCCGGAGCCGGCGGGGTGGCTCTGTGCCGGGAGGTGCCGGATGGCACACCGGGTGACGCCGCCTGGCACCGCACGGCTGCAACTGCCGGGAGCGCGGGGACGGCGAGATGCCCCGGCTCTGCCCCGTTCCTGATGGGAAGGGCGGAACGCTTCGCTCGGAGACCTTCATATGTATTTTATATGCGTTGATATTTATTTAAGGCTTTTGGAGTTCTTTATTTCTCTCCAACAGCGCAAAGGGCTGGCAGCGGCGTGCGCGCCCGTGGTCGGTGCCGCCCGCGGAGCGGCTGGGTGGGCAGGAGGGCGGCGGGCAGCGGGACGGGCGGGTCCCCTCTCCTGACCGGCGTGTCTCTTCTCTCGGCAGGACGCGGGCGGGCGGCGCTGCCCGCCGGGAGACCCGGACCATGCTGGCCTGTCTGCAGAGGACCCAGAACCCCCCAGCCCAGCACCTCGCCTGCCCCAGCAAAGCGCTGGAGCCGCGCAAGTGTAAGTGCCGCCGGGGTGGGGGGTGGAACGCGCGCGCCCGCTTTGATGCCGCTTCCCTTATGGAGAAAGACATTTATTTAACCGATAATTAAAAAGAGCAGGAGAAGCAGGGAGGAAGGAGACGAGATAAGCAAATTGAATTGGGTTGCTCTGGTTTGATAAGTCCAACTTCGGAAAACGCTGCGGAGCTGCCTGGGAGCGCAGTGGCAGAGGACACTGCCGTCGCCGGCTCCGCGGCCCCCTAAACCTCCCTGGCCCTTCCCCCCCTAATTACTTTTCCCCGTTTTGCGGCGGCTCGCCTTCCCCAGGAGCTGGCCTTTCAGATAAGCTGTAAACTAGTTACATTAAAATGGGATCCGAAAGGTCACTCCGGCAAAGCACCTGTCTCTCGCAGCCTTTGTCTCTCCATCCAAACCATGATTAAATGTATATTTAATGAGCCTGCTTTAGGCAGGCGTGTTTGACCTCCCCGGCTGGGAAAGACGCATTAAGATTCTCAAGTGATGAATGTGTGTTTTAAAGAGGGGAGTGGATATTTTTCTGCTGGTCTCAGTTGGATTTTTAAACATTGCCGGCTGAAGACAAATCAGCTGCTAAAGCTCCGCTTGTTAGTCTGTGACAGCCCCTGGGCGCTTGTTTAATGATCTGGATTTTCCCAGAAACGTGGGTTTTTTCCCCTCTACCTGGGCACCCCGACGCAGCCAAGCGAGGTTTGGGCGATGCTCAGCCACCCCGGGGACCCCCAGCATGGCTGCGCCGGGGCTTAGGTCACCCTGGCAGCCAGGAGGGTTATTTTTGGGGGAGTAAAGCCCCCACAAGCTCCAGTGCAGCGTCACTACAGGAGCAGATCCCCAGGCCAGAGGCAGGGTGACGGGCACCCACGCGTCCCAGCGTTGCAGGTGGGGAAGCATTTGTGTGTACATCATTTGTGCCCCCCGAGCTGTTTGCACCCCAGCACCCATCGGGGCATCAGCTCACGGGGGTCTTGCGGGTCAGCGAAGCGGGTGGGCGCGTGTGTGGACCCCCGCGCGCTTGCGCTGCGTCAGGGCTCGCGGTGCCGCTCGGGTCTCCCTTCCTATTAGTGTCTGGAAGGAAAACGGATGTTGCTCTTGTAAAATTATTCCTAATCTGTCACGCCTGAGCGGCGTGCGGCGGCGCAGGGCTGGTGCGAGGGTCCGGCTCCCAGCGCGCCTCGTTGCTGCGGGCTAATTAGCTCAGCCGCGGGCACGCTCTGAGCCTGGCAGGGTTTTCTGGAGACCTAGCTGTGGCCCCGAGCCAAGGGGACGCTCGGGAGCAGGACCCCAGGGACGGGGCTCTGGAGCACCCACCTCCCAAGGGGCTGGGAGGTTCCCCACCAGAGACAATGCTAAAATAAGGAGGTTTTGGGGCACGGGAGCAGGCGCGTGTGACGGTGGCTGTGCTCCCCGGCCAGACCCCCGCGCCGCGCTCGCCGCCGGCCACGGCCAGCCAGGTCACCTTAATCAAAGTGTGGCTGCCCGTATGTTTCCGCTCATTACGGGCAAACCCGGCACGTCTCGCTGCTCGCTGCCTCCTGCTAGTGCAAATTAAATTGCAGGTGACATCCAGGGCCACGCAGCTGGTTCGGAATATGATTTTCCCTTCTTTATTTATGGCACCTGCGGTAAGCGCGGTGCAGAGCGGCCGGGGAGCCGGCGCACAGGGCCGAGCCTCCTGCCGCCTCCTAAACGCCTGCGTAGGTAATCGACACAGATAGTGTTCTCTTAAAACGAGGCGCAATTTAGAAGTGCCTCTGATTACTTAATTTGCTCCTGAGTATCTCAGTAATTATCTTTATGGGTCTTATTTCTGTCCTCTGGCATTGTTTCTGTCGATATTAAATGAGTCTGGCTCTCGGCACGTTGGCCGTCTGGCCCGGCACCACTGTGAAATCCTATTACCCTGCCCGCGCCGCTGATTAATTTTTGTATTAATTTCACGTAAAAGGTGAGCTGACTAATTTTCCTGCCCGTGCTGGGAGCTGGCGGCCCCAGTGCCTTCGCCCCCAGTTCTATCCCTTGGTTCTCCTGCTAATTACCGTCCCCTCGTCCCGGTGCCCCACGCACCGGCACGGCCGTGTCGCTCGGTGCATCCCACGAAACCCATCCCGTCCAACGCCGTGCACGTTTGACTTTGCCGCGGTGCTCGCCGTTACCGGCTCACGGCAGTGGCCGGTTTCCCTTGCCGGTGATCCCGCGGCTGCGTGGCGGGCGCCGGGCCGGGATGGCGGCGTTGTGTTCTCGGGGAGGATGGAGGAGGCAGCGGGAGGGTGCCCGGAGCCCTGCCAGCGCCTGCCCGCCTCCCGCCGAGGAGCAGGAGCCTGCGGAGAAGCAGCATCTCAGGAAAATATCACGTCCAATTAACTCCAGCAGCCTGGTCCCTTTTGATTTTATTCTGTGTGCATTACAGGAATCCTGAGCTTTATTTAAATTATAAATCAAATAATACCGCTCTCGGCTTGGCCAAACTCTTTGCTGCTCTTGCTCTCTGCAGTAAGGTAGCGGTGGCTTATATTTAATTAAATGTTGCTTTCTCCGTATCTGCCGTCGTCCTGGGGCTGGGCGCCTGGCTGCGGGGCGCGGGACGCGTGCTCCCGTAAGGGGGTGGGATCCCTACGGAGCCGGGAGTTTTGGGGGGATTGCCGAGCTCTGTCCATCCTAACATTGTGTTTTGCCATGTGAGCGGTGAAAAAAAAAACAAACCACTGATGAGAGGCGGTGTCGGGGGCTCAGAGAGCGGCAGAGCACCAGGACCCGGCTCCAGGGTCACCCACGCCTCTGCCCACCGCCCGTGGGGACGCTCGTCAGTGATAAAACCGGTTAATTGCGTGTGGGATAAAGCCCCGGTTAATGGCTTCTCGTTACCCAATTCTACTTACTCCAAGGGCATTTTCATTAAGGGAGCTGCAGCAAGGCTCTGCTTTTGTACACACCCGTAAAATATCATTTTAATTTCATGAGGGGTTACACATGAGTGAAATAAGATTAATTCTTTCATTTCCAGTTTCTGGAAGGGATCGGTTAATGACGGTTCTGTGTATTTATATACGTGCCATAAAAAGGAGTTCAATTAACTGCCGTGCCCAAAATGTGCTGTTGACTTGCACTTTCCCTGCCAGGAAACGCTGCAAAAACACTTTTCGATCGGTCACGTGTGCGGTGGGAGATGGATGGGTGGTGGGCGCTGCTCAGTGCCAGGGCAGCCTCCCCACGGGACCCCCGCGGTCTTTGGGTGGGCTTCGCTCTAACGCGCGGGGCTTTGCTTTGTGGCCAAACTTTCCAGGACCGCAGCGGTCCATCGGCTGTGGAGCAGGTTCCCGGGCACCGGCGGGGCTGCAGACCCGGGGACGGGGTGCCCGATCCCCGCGGCCCCACCCAGGGGTGTCCACCCTGCTCCTCGGGGCAGGGACAGGGTGCTGCGGGCGCCGGCAGCCGTCCCCTCGGCGGCTGCGTGGTGGGGGTGGCATCAGGAGGGCGTTCGGGGGGTGTCAGGGCGGTGTTGGGGCAGCGTTGGGTGGCATCGGGGTGACATTGGGGTGGCATCAGGTTGGCCACGGTGCCGCCCTCCCGGCGCGCCTCCCGTTTGCCGTTGCCGCGCCGGTGGACGCGGCGGCGGGGTGCGCGGCGATGCGCGGCGGCGCTAATACCTCGTGGAGGAGACAAATGGGAAGTGACACGTGTGTGTGTAGACGGGTATTTGCGGTGACGCTTTGACTGCAGATAATAAAGTGCTCGCCCTGGGGTGATCCAATTCAGCAGCCGCCTCGGCAGAGCCGCGCGCCGTCGAGGGGGAGAAGAAAGGGGAGGAAGAAAGGCCCGTCTGAAATGACATGTCAGCCTAAAAAGGGAACGTGTTAACGGATGAATATCTGGGGACGGCGAAGCCCGGCGCTTCCCTTTGTGCTTTGTCATGAATTTTGTTGTCTTTGCAGATTACGGCTGCTGCGCGGGGTTTGCCACCTACGTTTATTCAGACGGATCTCTCCCGCTGTTATTTCTGCTGTTGGTTTTCATTTAAGCCCCCGAAGCTGGGGTGCGTTTCTCTCCACTCCTCGCACCGAGGATGCTCTGCCAGAGGACGCTTTTGTCCTGGCTCCGCACCGGGGGCCGGGGTATGGGGGGGTCCTGCAACGGGGGGGTTCTGCAGTGGGGACGCAGTAGTTTTGGGGGCAGCTGCGGTGCTGCCAAGGGTGCTGGTCATGGGCAGCTGCATCCCTGTGCTGCTGGAGGTCCGGGGACCGCGCCGGTGCATGGACCCCCCGGCCGCATCCGCTGCTGCGCGGTGGCCTCCGTGCCACCCATCCTGGGGACACCGTCACCATAGAAACCACGGCACTTCACAGGGTGGGAAAGCCGGTGTGATGTGACAGCAGCCCGACCTGCCTGACGCAGAGCGAGCGGTGCGAGGCGGCACTGCCGGCGGCCCCCTCCGCCCCGCTGCACCCCGAAAACGGCTCTGGGGACGCCTGGCGCCCGCGGCTGCTCTTGGGGCTGGGGGCTGCGCACCCCCATGCCCACCCACAGGGTCACCTTGAGTCTGGGCAGGGCAGCATTCCCCAGGGACCCTCCGAGCTCCGCCTGGGACCCCCTGCGATTCACCCTGCTCCTGGCAGGGGGTCGCCCGCTGGCACCCCACTCCCCGCGGGGCAGGCTCCGGGCACCTGTTCCCCGGGGAGCTTTGCCACCTGGGGCTGGGACTCAAACTTCAAGGGCTTTATCGATTTGTTAAACGCACCAGGTTTTGTTTGTTTTCTTCCAAGTGTTTTGCAAATATTTGTGTTTCTTCCAAGTATTTTATAAATATTTAGGTTTCTTCCAAGTGTTTTGCAAATATTTAGGTTTTTCCCAAGTGTTTTTTTTTGCAAATATTTAGGTTTTCCCAGGTGTTTTGCAAATATTTAGGGTTAAGCTCTTCCGAAATCTGCTCTCAGTGTCACATGCAGAGAAAAAAGAGGATTTTTTGACACTTTTTGAGGCTTTGAAGACTTTGGGATCTCCTTGCTGCAAGGGGACCAGGGAGCCTGGTCCGAAAGATGGGGGAGACGCTCTTGGCTCTTGCAGGGTGCTAGACCTGCTTCGTTTGGTGGCTACAGCACTGGTATTTTTTAATCGGAGCCATCAGCACGCCGATCGCTGAGCGACGTCTCAAGTCCCTGCCTCTGCCCAGCGCTCTCAGCATCACTGCCCTTCCCACCCCCTCCTGCCTCTGCACAAATTACAAACCCTGCCTAATTGCTGCCCTTTCGCCCCGCCGGCCCGGGGAGGCAGAGCAGGAGCGAAACACCAGCTCAGCGCTGGAAACCCCAGCAATTCCCAGTAAGAGGGGCAGGGCAGGACGTCTGGCGGGATGCTCGGGGCAGGGCAAGGCGGCCCGCGGGAAATGCCCCTTCCCAGGGGGTGAACGTGGGGAGCAGGTGAAGCCAGGGTGAGCAGAGCAGCCAGAGCTTCACGTCGCATTTTGGGGCAGAAAAACAGCATCCAGAGCTGTGCTGTGGCGGGAGGAGCGCAGCAGCTCTGGCAGCTGGGGTCCCGTCTGAAAAATGGGCGAAAGCCTTTGCTTTTGGGGCCGCATGGCCCGAGCCAGGCACCAGGCAGCCTCCAGCCACAGCTTCGCCTTCGGCAGCATGGTAAAGATTTACTGCCGGGATCACTTCTGCCATTTGTTGCAAAATATTTTAGTGCTTTCGATGTGTAAAAATAAGGTTTGTCCCATCTGATCTGGCAGAGGAGCCAGGGAATGGAGGAGAGGGAGGGAGGGAGCTCCTCTTGCCTGTCTGTGGCAGGCAGCCGTGTCTTTCATGCCGGCTGTTAACCGGTTGGGTGCCACACGCGGCCGCTGCATCCTCACTCGACATGTCCCTGCTGCATCCTTGCTCGGCGTGTCCCTGCTGCATCCTCACTCGACATGTCCCCACTGCCTCCTCGCTCAGCGTGTCCCCGCTGCATCCTCACTCGACATGTCCCCACTGCATCCTCGCTCGGTGTGTCCCCGCTGCATCTTCACTCGACATGTCCCCACTGCATCCTCACTCGACATGTCCCCGCTGCATCCTTGCTCGGCGTGTCCCTGCTGCATCCTCACTCGACATGTCCCCGCTGCATCCTTGCTCGGCGTGTCCCTGCTGCATCCTCACTCGACATGTCCCCACTGCCTCCTCGCTCAGCGTGTCCCCGCTGCATCCTCACTCGGCATGTCCCCACCGCTTCCTCGCTCGGGGCTGCGGTGCTGCCAGCCCTGATCCCCGGGACATACCGCCCCACGCACCCCGACATCCCGCTCGCTGTCCCCTTCCAGAGCGGGGCAACCGCAGCGTCTCCTGCGGCGTCATGGCCTGGGAATTAAAGCCATAAATTGCCGGTGCGTGAGCTTTCCCTTCTCCGGGGAAAAGAGGGCCCAGCCAGGGATGCTGCTGCCAGCGCCATGCTGGGGACACCGGGAGCCGCTGGGCTGCGGGGGCAGCATGGAGCATCCTTCCTGGTGCTGAGCATCGTTCCTTTCCCTCTGGGTCCTGAGCATCCTTCCTGGTACCGAGCATCCTTCCCAGTACCGAGCATCCTTCCTGGTGCTGAGCATCCTTTGCAGTGCTGAGCATCCTTTGCAGTGCTGAGCATCCTTTCCTGTACCGAGCATCCTTCCCCATACAGATCTTCCTTCCTGGTGCTGAGCATCCTTCCTGGAACTGACCATCCTTCCCAGTGCCGAGCATCCTTCCTAGTGCCAAGCATCCTTCCTGGTCATGAACATCCTTCCCGGTACCATTCTTCCCATTATCCAGCCTCCTTCCTGATGACGAGCATCCTCCCCGGCGCTGAGCATCCTTCCTGGTGCCGAGCATCTTTCCTGGCACCGTTCTGCTCTCACAGCTGCTTTAAGCAAGCAGACACTGATTGCCCCAGCCCCGATGCTGCGCTCCGGCGCCGTCACCGAGCTCCTCGGGTGCCGAATTGTTCGCCTGACTGACAGCTGAGCAGCCCAGACAGGTCTATTATTTCTATGGGGCCCGGGCCCCGCGGGCCTGCAATTTAGGTCTGCGCTATTAACCCGGCCTTGTTCTCCACTTTGTAACTTTAAAAGTCTGCAGTTAAAATCGGGGTTAATTAGGGGCCCGGCAGCTGGGCCTCGTCGGCGCCCATTGTGTCCCAGCAGAGCTGGGGCCAGGGGTAATTGGGAGCTGTTGTGGGTTTGTGTGGCCGAGTCCTGCACGGCACAAGCCCCGGAACGTCGGCCTCCGGTTAGTCTTGGTCTCTCCTGCTGCAAGGATGGCTTTGGTGAGCTTCCCTCCCCTCCCTTCTTCCCATCTTCCCTTCTTCCCTGGCTCTTGTGGGCTGTAGCTGCAGCCAGGCTTGGGGTGCAGGACCCTGGGGATGCCAGGGATGCGCGGGATACTGGGGATGTGGGGGATTTGGGGGATGCAGGTGATGCCAGGGATGCAGGGGATGCTGTAGATGCGGGGGACTTGGGGGATGCTGAGGATGCCAGCACTGGGTGGCAGTGGGGGAGGCTTTTGGGGGGTTTCTCAGAGCACCCCATCCCCTGCCCACCCCTCATCCTGCCGCCTCCCCATCCCTGTCGGACATTTTGCTCAAACCCAGCTGCTCCGGGCGCGGCGGGGCCAGAGCTCCCCGACCCATAAACCGAGATTTATTCCGGATCGCGACGGCAGTGGGGTCTGGGATTTACATCTGTGTCTCGAGCCGGGTTTGGTGGCCAATTTGCTAAAGTAAAAAGTTGTTTAGCTGGAGGCGTAATCTTATAAGCCTGTGCTGCCGTTATAATGGCTTCTCCTTTCTGCCTGGCTTTCCAATAATGCTTTGAGCAGAAGCTCGGAGTAATATAAAAAGCCATCGGATTATTACTGCCGGCGATGCATTTTCCATTTACAGTAATAAAATACTGAAGAAACAAAACAATTTAAAATTCCAATAAAATTCAAAACAAATCTTTGGCTGCTGAGCAGATTCAATTATTTAGCTGTTATTGAGTGCAGGCTGGAAAAATAGAGCAGGTCAGGCAGGGAGGGGGAGCGCGGAGCTGGGGGTGTGCTGGCCGCATCCCGTGGGAACGCCAGCCAGGGAGGGAGCTGGTGAAACATCTTCTGGGAGAAGCGGCTGTTGATGGACGCGCTGCCGGCGGCTGGGTTTGGTTTTGGCGAGAGCTGAGAGGTGAACCACGCCGGCCTCGTGTCTGCGGCGCGTCCCCACCAGCCCCGGCGTGGCGGCTACGACGGTTCCGTGTAAGAGGAGGGGGCACGGCCGGCGGCGAGCGGCTGGTGTCAGGGCTGCCCGCGCCTGACGGGTGACGGCAGCGGTTCGGAGAGTTTGCATCTCGCAGTAATTACAGCCCGTTAGAAAGCAGTAATTACTGCGGAGAGGGAGAGCAGCGGAGCCGCGCAGCCGCCAGCGCCCTGGGAGCCGCCGGGAAATCGGTCGCTCTGTAATTTTCCCAGCAGGGTCTCGGTGCGTCACCCTGAAATGTGACAACACACCGAATCGCTGGCTTGTCACATCCAACCCAGCTGGCGCGAAGAGGCGGCAAAGCCGGCTCCCCTCCGGCCAGCTCGCTGGCGGCCACGGCGCTCCCCGGCCACGCGCCGGCACCGGGGCTCACGGGGGGATGCCGGTGGCTGAGCTGGGCTCGCCCGGGCCGGCAGCTCTGCCCGTCCCGCGGCAGCGGGCAGCTCCGGCGGGGCTGTCCCGAAAGCGTCACCACAGCCCCAGTGCTGGGGGACGCGGTTCCGGTGACTTGCGCCCGGAGCCGTGGTGCCCGTGGGTGATGCTGCCTCCCTCCTTTCAGCAATGGCCGCTTTCTTTAATTTTTTTTTTTTTGCTTGGAAAGAGCATTTCCATGGAATGGGCTCATTAGGGATTCTGCAAGTGTCACCAGCTAATTAGTGTCATGTTAATTGAGTATTCACGATGCTGCCACCTCCAAGGACAGCGGTGCCGGCATGAAGGGGAATGCAGATGCGCGTGGCTCGCAATGCCGGTGGTGCCGTGCCGTGCCGTGCCGTGCCGTGCCGCTGGGCAGGCGAGGTCCCGCTGCGGGGTGCCTGTGCCCGGCAGTGCCCGGCGTGCACACGCGTGTGCCCGTGCAGCTCGCTGGCTGCTCTGCGGCTGCCGCCCGGGCTCGGGAGCCGTACAGGGGTTGGGGGGTCGATGCGCAGGGTGCGCCCGGCGAGGCTGGTGGCACAGCGTGGGACACCGCGCGCCCGCACGTGTCCCGCCGTAGGGCGCTGCTGACGCCGTGCCTCCTGTCTCCCGGCGGCTGCATTAAATCCTGCTCAGAGGCCCTGGTTTTAATTGGCTTAATACACTCGTTAATAACAATGTCTATTTAAGACACCTGTAAAGAGCCCATAACATCAGCTTAATGGGAGGGATGGCGGCGAGCGCTCCGCCGCTCTGCCCGTTAAATTACCGCTGCGCCGCTCTGATGGAGAGCACAGAGAGCGGCCGCGGCCTCGCTGCTGCGTCTCCCCGAGCGTCGCGCTGCTTCCTCGGGGGGTGACGCGGGGTCCTGTGGGGTCCCACAGCTGCCGGCACCGCGCCGGAGCATCCCTCCGAGCAGGACTGAGACAGGCGTCGCAGACCAATTTAACAAGTTCGTTAGGCGAACGTGCTGGATGGCGCAGCTCTTCCGCAGGGACTTGGCGGAACTTGGGGTCAGGAATCGCTGGTGGCACCCGGAGCAAAGCGCTCCCCGGCATCCTCGCAGAGATGCTGGGTGCCTGCCCCCCCGCCCCTGGCACCGTGCGGCTGCGCTGCCAGGGAGCCTCCAAAACTGGTCCTTGAGGGGGGGTACCAGCCCCAAACCCCCCCCCAATGTGACCATCTCTCCCTTGCCAAACCTGGCTCCGGGCAGTCCCCGGCGTGCTGCGGGCGTCCCCTGGTTTGGGGACCAGCCCGGGAGCTGGCGTGTGTGTGTGGAGATTTTAAACACCTAATTTATTCCATCTATTAGATAGATTTTGTAGATTTAATCATTTTCACAGTTGGTGGCTCATTGGATACTCAAGATAAACTCCAAATGAAAGTATAATGGGTACGACAAATGAGTTTTCACACCAGAATGGCAGAAACTTGCTCGAGAAAGAGTTTGAAAGGCACAAAAATATATACATATATAATTTTTTTTTCTGCAGTGGCTTTTGCTGACTCCAGTAGGTTACCACAGTTAATTTCACCAGTTTTGTTCATCTGTAAAATTGCATAAAAGTGACATTTTTGTGCTCATTATAGGAACTGCTGATTTATGGCTGGTAAATGTGATGCTTTTCCATTTTTGGTGAGGTTCTCGTAGCAGCGCAAAGCACCCATGAAATTGCTTGTATAATGTAGTTTAAATCCAATCTCGGAGAAAGATTCCCCCGTTGGGTAAAGTGACATTTCCATTCTCCACACCGAGTTTATTTTAGGCCGCTCGGAAGTGGCTCCGTCAGCGGAAGGGGGCAGGTCGGTGCCCCGACCCCCTTTCTGCCGGCAGCGGGTGGGAGCCAGGGAGGAGGGCGGGTGCCGGGGCCCCCTCCTCCCACCGCCGTCGGATTCACCCTATGCTTTGCTCCCGCAGGCGAGACGGCGGCACCCATGCATTCCCCGCGCTACCCCAGCCCCGCCGAGCTGGACGCCTACGCACAGAAGGTGGCCAACAGCCCGCTGACCATCAAGATCTTCCCCACCAACATCAGGGTCCCCCAGCACAAGCACCTTAACCGGACGGTCAACGGCTACGACACCACGGGGCAACGCTACAGCCCCTACCCCCTGCACGCCGGCGGCTACCAGGGGCTCTTGGCCATCGTCAAAGCCTCCGGCAAAAGCGTGGTGAAGAACTCGGAGGGGAAGCGGACTAAGCTCTCGCCCGCCCAGGTCGGCGTCGCTCCCTACCCCGCGTCAAGCACTTTAGCTCAAGGTCCCTCCTGCGCCGGGCAGCTGAGCTACCATGGCGGCCAGAAGCAGCTGGAGGGTCCCGTGCCCCCCAACGTGACGGTGGCGGCTTCGGTGCTGCCGCTGGCGGGCAGGAGCCTGGCCCTGCCGCCGTCCAACCTGCCCTCCATCCAGAGCATCATCTACCAGATCAATCAGCAGTGCCAGGCGCAGGGTGCCCAGCCGGGCTGCCCGGCCGTCGTGGCCGCCAACCCCAGCCCGGCCAAGCACGGCGCCTTCGCCGGCGCCGCCGCTGCCGCGTACGCCAGCGCCGTCCTGCCGGAGTGCCGCAAGGGCGCCGAGCTGGCGCTGGGCTCCAACCCGGCCGCGGCGCTGGGACCCAAGGTGGGCGTCTACCCCGAGGGCATGGACTACCTGGTCTGGCAGCAGAAGCAGCAGCAGCAGCACCTGCGAATGTACAGCACGGGCAGCGGCGGCGGGGGGGCCCTCAGCAAGTCCCCCGAAACGTGCGCGGGCGCCTCGCGTCCCTACGCCCTGGGCGGGGCAGCCGAGAAGGTGAGCTCATCCCCTTTGAACTGCATGCACGGCAACTTCTCGGTGGGGCAGTACTTCGCCCCGCCCTGGAACAGCGTCCTGGTGACCCCCAACAGCGACTGTTACAACCCGCCGGAGCTGGGGGCTGCGCCGCGCGAGCTGGGGGTGCCCGCGGGCGAGGGGCTGCCCAGCAAGACGCTCTGCAATACCTCCATCCTCAGCAGCAGCCTCCAGTCCCTGGAGTATCTCATCAACGACATCCACCCGCCCTGCATCAAGGAGCAGATGCTGGGCAAGGGCTACGAGACCGTCTCTGTGCCAAGGCTCTTGGACCACCAGCACGCCCACATCCGCCTGCCCGTCTACAGATAAGGAACCGATGCTGCTTTTCCCAAACCCAGGGCCAGGACTTTGGCACGAGCCGTGCTCCCCTCCGGCACCGCGCGGGTACCGGACGGCGGCAGCCGGGGCGGGGGGAACGGGGAGGGGGACACGGGGTCGGCTGCCCAAAGGGCTCCCGGGACGCTGGCATTTCACCGGGGTCCCCGGACTGGACGCGCCCGCGACCCGCTGGAAGCCGAGGACGAAGGACCGCTTGTCTATATAGCTCAGAAATCATTTTATCTCCACGAATGTGAACAGGGAATCGCTACGAGTTGCTGCTATCCAGGGAGAGGAGGCTCGGCTCTGCGCGCCTGCGGGCGCCCGGCTGGATCCGTGCGGGGCAGAGCCCTGTGCCGCGGCCGGCCGGGAGGCTCGCCGGCACCCGGTGCCTCACCGGCGCGGCAGCCGCAGGGAGCTCGCGCCTGACCTGTAGCTGAAGTCGGTAACTTGCACTGCTTTGATTAAAGCTAATAACTGGGGACAGTCTGGAGGCTATTTAAGAAAAACACTTGAAAACTTGAACAGATTTTTTTTTTTTTAATTTTTTTTTTTTTTT
>WHYT01003662.1:0-15458 GCA_009806455.1 Tetrax tetrax
TTTTTTTTTTTTTTTTTTTGAGTCTTCGATGCGACAGCGGAGAAGAAGAAACACAATTTAGTTAGAACTTCAAAGCAACGTTTCGTTTTTCGTTATCATCCAAACTGGGGCTCTTTTAAAACCAAATAGTGAGAGAGGCATAAAAGTGAAAGGAAACCAGTCACTTAAATTTGTTCTTTCAAATTTCCACCCACCTCCTCCCACTCTCAAAGGAGGGGCTTTATGATAATAGATAGGCTGATCTTGAGATCAATCACAGATAGAGATATATTTACTGTCCTCAGATAGTCATAGTATTGCTTACATCCACATGAATTAAAGATTGCCTAAATCCTGCCTCTGAACATTTCCAAACTTTAAAAAGATAGAGATCTATATTTGAATTTCATATCCATCTCATCTCTATAGTGGGATGAACAAAAATACCCAATTCTATCGCACCTGAACTCTATAAAAACCGGATCTTTCAAGATTTTATGTCATCCTGTGGACTTGTGTACATAATGAACCAGCCCTGAAAAAGTAATGTAGAACAGTTCCACTCCACACTCATCCTTATTCCTTTTTGGAGTACCTACATACAGTTTAGCTTTGCTTTTGAAGTGGATTAAGCTAGACTCCATATGGCATTTTTAGTGGTGAAGCAGTGTGCCCACAACAGGAACTTGTTCAATAATGACCCAATACAGGGTAAGTCTGAATAATATGCTCGGGTATTACAAGATGCTGGGTGCTTGATGAAAAAATCATAGTTAAAAGTTGGGACAAGCAAGATTGCGGTGATAGACTTCCACTTTTTGTATAATAGCTCTCCAACCATTATGAGCAGTTCTGGTTACTCCTTCTCCCTCATCCTCTCATCCCTTCCCCCTTTCTTTTTGACTACAGCCTGGACACAAGACAACTTTTGTTAAAATCCATTTTGTTCCGTGAAAAGAAAAAGAAAATAAGCACCTCCAAAGAAAATTTTAAACAGCAAATCAACATCATCTTTGACATTTAACTAAGAAACTACCAAAAAAAGCAAAAACTATTTTAAACTTTCACATAATAGGAAAAGTTCACCCGGGTGGAGCAATGGGTAGTGAAGCAGAGAACAAGAAATGGAAAAGGTTAAGGTTTTTCTGTATGAAAACGGTAACTCAAATACACACTCAGAGGGACATTTATACATATGTTTTTGAACTAAAACTCTAACCTGGCATGATTAATTTTGGCCTTAGTTTTGTCAAAATATTGAAGTCCATATGGCACAAAGCAAATAATTTTACATTTTTATTTTAAACCCCTATGTGTTTTTCTTGTCTATTCCCTTCTCTTCCACCACACACACTGGCAGCCGCTACCAATACGCCAAATGCCAAATCAACCCTGCAAGCTGGCTGGCACAAGCACTCTACAATACTGGCACACGATTCCCTTTGCAGGGGGATTCTCTCTGAAACCCTGTGGCACATCCAAGCATCCCTGCTTAGCAGCTGAGGACCCTGTCTATCCCAGTCATGTCAGCAACAGGGTGTCTTGACTGTGAACGCGCTGCCCATTTCATTACGCTTAAATCAAATAAAACAACACTTCACACTGATTCCCCCTCCCACCCCAAAGAATCAGTCAGTGCTTCACATTATCTTTGTACCCAGCAATGGAGAAGTATTGCTGCTGCAGAAAGAGAGGATGCAAATTGCTGCAACATAAGTAAAAACAAAGGGGGAAAAAAAAAAAAAAAAAAAAAAAAAAAAAAAAAAAAGACATCACTCAGGCGAACTGAGCAAACTCCTGCACCTACAGCTGGCTCCACAGAACATAGATGCCTAAGTTGAACAAAAGGACATCACTCCTTTGCTTCTTGTCCATAAAACCTTCAGTGAGCTGGAGGGAAGTCAGGAACACGGAAGGCTTTGCTGACCCTGTCAGCATTTAAACTGGTATTTGAGGCTTAAATACTAAATCATTCCCTTTGCTGCCCTTCCTATTTTGTGGTGCGGGTTTTCCTCCTATGCACGTCACTCTAATCCACGGCACAATTCTTATTTATATTTTTATACATATATTTAAAGATTTTACTTCGATATTCATTCAGAGCATAAGACAGCAGGTTCCTTAAATAAGCAGACAAATAATACTATTTTTAGACAAAGACCCAGAACAAGCACTGGAAAGTCAGGCATGCTGCACTGAACCAAAGGTGCATAAACCTTATAGTTCATTTTCTAAATTTGTATATTAAGTTCATGGCCAGGGTGAATCCTGCCTCCCAGCTTGATATACATCCTCTGCAGGTACAGAAACTGTGCCTGGGATCTTCAAGACAGCCCCGACTGCAAGATCCAAGTTCACTCGTAACAGAAAATGGTGAATTCCTCTTCTGCGACAGCCTGTTTCGAGGGTGTTTTTGAGCATTTCTGAAAAAGATTAATTTCTTGGTCTACATTGTGTTGCAATATAGAGGCTGGAGGAGTCTCTGGAGGGATGCTGCACAGCCACAGTTGTTTGGAGGTCCTCACACCGGCCCAACAACTGCAAACAAAGAACAAGCCCACGCGCTGCTCTTCCCCTAAGAGGTGGCAAGGAGCCCAGAGGACCAGACCAGCAGTAGCTGGTGATGCTGAGGAGATGGCCTGCAAAGTTTAATACTACCTGGAGCTCCCAAGGTGCTGGAGGCTCCCTGCCAGGGTACGCCACCTTGCCACAGCCCAGCAGAGAGCTGACTGAGGAGCAGGTAAGCAACAACTACTGATTTGATTACTCCCTGCCACAGCATAACAGTCAATCAAGATCGCTTGATCGCAACAAAGCTGAAAACTTTCCTCTGTAACAGCCTCACGGAGAGAGAGGGAAACTTTGGTCTCCTGTAGCCATACAATACATCCACAAGCCACCAGGCTTGTCTGCCTCTTCCCACATTACCAAGTTTCTGTTGGAGCAGCAACTCCACCTTACAAACGCAACTCCAACAACAGTAAAACAACCTAATAGCTTAGCGTGCCAGGGGGCTAATGTGGTGGGCCATTTAACGCTGCACTAAATAGCCCTGGTTTGATTCTCATTGCCAAGTGCTGAACTGAGAATTGCAACTGCAGGAGCAGTTCCTAATTCATTAGTTAAAGGGGGTCATTGCTCATAGGGTGGGAAAGGGGGAGGGGAAGAGGAAAGAAGGGGGGGTGGAAAATATTAGACAACTCTAAACATTCGAAGTCGACAGAAGGTTGCACTCCTGAGAGATATAGTATTTAGCTGAAAGCCTGACAAAGCTCTGCAGCTGGGAGGCCTGTGGTGGTTTTACTCAACACTAAAAAAGTTGCCATAAGACACTTGTAACCTGTATAATAGGCTTGGTGGGAACAGGGAAGCTGGGAATGAAAGGAAGGTGAAAACATCTTGCTAATAACACTGCGGTTTCGTTTCAACTAGCCCTCAAAACTGTACACCATGCAGGCTGCCAGCACGGCAAAGCAGCAGCAAAACAAATAAACTGCCTTCCCATCTACACTTCCTAAAAAAAAATGAATCCCCAAACCAGACACGATTACAAAGGAGATAACTTAAAAACTTAAAATGATACAACGAAACAAGCCCAAATTTACAAGGTACCTCTGCAAAGGGAGAGCTTTATTCCTGAACATTAGAACCCTAAAACAACCGTTTTCTCTAATTTCTGCCATCACTCAGATTGGCCTTGAATTACCTCCTGATAGGCCTCCCATGTGCTTGCAGATGAGAGAGTGTAATGGGGATCTGTTAATTAACTAGAAGCAAAGTTGCACGGTGGGGATCAAACACTGGATGCGTCCTAAAACTCCCACAGAGAAGATGAAATGCAGCGCAAACTTTAAAGACTTCCCGTCATTAGCCAAGACCTTGGCTGCTCCTGGCCCAGACCCCTCCTGTTTCAGAGAACAATGAGGACAATGATGGCAGAAATGAAATAGTGCAGCACGGAACAAAGGAATTAGCTATTTACCCACAGAGAGAGAAAGGAAAAGAGGGGTGGGGGGGAGGGAACTTGCCTTTTTTTTTTTTTTCCTAGGGTTTCTGTCTACTTTTAATTAATTTACAGCTGCCAGGGACTCGCACACAGAGCACGCCCAGGAACATTGTGTTGGAGCGCGGTGTTAATACATGTAACATCTACTGTTTACTGCCAGGCAGGAAGGAGAAGGAGCTGGGGCAGAGGGGCAGAAGGGAAGGAGGAGAGGAGATCTTCCCTCTTCACAGACACTTGAAAGAGAGGGGCAGAGATGAGCAGAAGGTTACGCTGATCTCTAACTTCTGTGAACCCGCTTCCACACTGGTTATTATTCTTTAAGAGAGCTCCAGGAAGGGCAGATCACTGTGGACAAGACTTTTGCTGGGTAATGAAATGAAGAGGGAGGGTGCTAGGACAGGGACACCCAGATGAGCTGACAGCCAGCATTGCATCCACAGCTCATCAGAAAACCAAGGGCCAGGTTTAACGGGCTTCCTCCAGCGCCCTCAGATCAAGGGAGGAGATCTCAGGGTGGAGGACAAACAGAACGCTTTGCGGAGACACCCAGCCGCACTTCACTGTACACCCAAAGCACTCACTCTGAGTTAACAAGGCCAGCCTCGCAACAAGGCTAATTGGGCCAGGCATCGCTGCGCTGCTGAGATGGCACTAGCAGCTGGCTTCTTCAGCAATTCCATACATAAATACTGCCCCCAACTTCACTGAGATGAAAATCCAGCTATGGCCAAACTATGCCTACCCCTTGGACAGAAGGGCATGGCATCACACTGGGACCTTACCGGAAAGGCAAATGGATGCAAGACAGCATCCCCTAAAATAACTAAGCCGGCATTGTAAGCCTATGTTTGAGAGACTGATTTGAGCACCAAATGCTAATTTGCTTCATCTTACCTTTGATCTAAGAAAAAAAAAAAAAAAATTAAAAATGCTTTGTCAGATAGCTATTTTCACAAAGCCTAAACCCCAGGACACAAAGCAGCATTGTATTTCCATTGCAAGCCTAGAGGAAAAGGCACAAGGAAGACATACCATTCAAGGAGAGCCTGGCATTAAGACTCTAAAACTCCATCTAAAACACTACCAGACCTCAGAAAGCAGGGTGCAGCATGAGAAGCTGAAGGGAAGAGAATAATTCTCCTGATAGGCACTCCGAACATTTGCTTAGGCTTTTGTCTCCCTTGGAAAGGGAACAGAAGAAACAGAGGCTCCACTGAAAAATATGAGTTTGCAGCTGATCAGATTTATTCTCAGCCTAGACAGTGGCCTTAGGCAGCAACAGTTTCAGTCTGTATTTTGCACATCACTGCTTTTGATAAGGAATGGGAACAGAGGCTAAGGAGTCCTAAGGCTGAACATGAGCCCCAGGTGAAGATGAAGCATTTACAGTATTTTCAGGTTGCTCAGAAGAATGGTGGTGGGGGTGTCAGTCTTTTTCAAAGGTAAGATCAAACAATACTATTATACATATGTTTTAAAACTAAGAGGCATAAACATTCAGTTTCTAGGCTACCTGTTCAGAAGAATCAGCATGTGTTTCACAGTTCAGTAAGAGAGACAAAACCTTCCAGGCTTACAGTTAACAAGACCAAAACAACAGTTAAAAAGCCCATTGCGCAGCAGGCATCTTGGGCCACGTAGGAGAGAAGCATAGAAAACTTCCCCGACGTTCGGTCCAGGGCACCAAGCATGACTCACCATAGGATGAGGGCAGGGGACAGCAAGGGAATGTCCTTCAATACCATTACTAGTGTCTCAGTGCTGTCCTACATGAGCTAACTCCAGAGATGGGAAATAGACATAAGGTGAAGAGAGGGTTGGGGAACTTTGTATCTTGTCTGGATGTGTTATAAAGCCAACTACACTTTCAAAGGAGAAAGTGATGTCTTCTTTTCAAGAAACATCTAATTCCGGTGCCTGATTGTTGAGTTTTCACATAACGGGCACCACTCTCTAGTGTTGCCTACATATCACTCAATCGTAACTAAAGTCAACAAAAATATCTAGGAGTACATCTCTTTGCTCTTTCACTCTTCTCCGTTCCAGCAGCTCGTGCTCCTTCCCCCAAGGACTGCTTCTGACTATTTGAAAACACTGCTGTCATGACTTTGTGTGATTACATTGTTCTCTGCTCACAAGCTCCAGATACCCACCTGGGACCCCAAGGATGACCGTACCATTTGTGTCTCAGGCCCCGATGTGACCCACATCGCTGCAGCACTCAGGCACTGCATTGCCACCTAGCATACCCATCCTCATTGCCCTCCTTTCAAGTAATGCTGCTATATTTACTTTTGGCAGTTAGACACATATATGATCTCTCTTGCCTTTGGTTAGCTGGGAAAGCCTGTGGGAAAGCTGGGAAGCAAGCCTCAGCTCCAGTTAAGTATTACTGGAGTGTCCGTATTGCTGTTCACAAACAGGCTTCCCATGTCTACGTTTTAGCAACTGGTGTTTCCCTCGTTTAAAGCTACTGGAATTGTCCATGCAGATAATTTGACATTTGCGTGTATACAGGCACCACGTTTTCCATTCCCATTGCACTGCTGAATCTCTGGTGATGCTCAGAGAGACCACAAAGACTGAGCGATCATAGGGATTGAAGGAGTTGGTGCAGCAGCAAGGAGGTCACTTCAGGTCAGAGTTGAAGCGCATTAAGGCAGCAGTTGGTGGTAAACCTGCTTATACCAGCTGTCTTTTTGGAAAAAAAGAGACATCACTGATTTCAAGAGCAAGCACCACCACCCTCTGCTGCCTAACTTAGAACCAAATCTTGCTCATCTTGTTTATCCAGGCAGATCTGTTTGGACCTTCACTTTTGAAATGGAAGAAATCTCTTCAAATTTTATAAAGAGAGAGATAATAAAGGGGGCTTAGTTTATGAAATTTATTCAAATCTCAAGCAGAACACACAAGATTGTCGCTCTAGAGGAAAAACTGCCTTAACGTGGCACAAATACATGAGATTGTTCCTCACAAAAAGGTCTAAAGTGCGAAGTAGCAGAGTCAAGGTTTCAAATTCTTTGCTTTTATGCACCTCTGACAGCAAAATGACTGTGTTAGAGTAAGTGATTTGCAAAAATCTGTTTTATTAATACATTTGGCTTATATCACTGAGAGGAAATCATCCCATCACAGAATCTGCCAAAAGGTTCAGTTATTATTAGCCTCTAAGATGCAAGCTAATTGCTTTCTGTGTTTTTCACCAAAACCAGCTGAGATCCCAAGGTTCACAAAAAGGATACTGCACATGCTCAGAAATTCGCCTGTCCTGAAGATTTTTAATTACACATTTGACATTAGTGTGCCCCACTGTAAAATCTGTGGTATTTGCTAGGCTGGCATCTTACAGAGACTTCAGCAAGCCTTAACTCTGCACATGTCAATAGTCTTGCTGAAGTTCGAGGGACTATTCAGATGCATAAACATATGAACTCGCCAAGCCTTTGCAAAATCGGAGCTGGACTATCACAATGAGCACTACAGACCTTGTCAGAACTGCCTGAAATTAAATAAATTTTTAAAAGAAATATATTAACAGAAATTTTATGGAGAAATCATTGGGTCTCCTCTTCTCTAAAAGATTATCAAAACAGATATCTAAGGACTGTAGTACTGCACAGTCCCACTAGTTATATATACCTCTTCCTTCCCTGAAGTTAGTTCAAGCCTAGAAGTGCTCCAAAAAAAGTGGAGTGACTTGGCTTCTACACCGTAGTAACTCTGCTACCATCACGATTTCTTGAGCCAACAGCATCCTGATACAGTGCATTTCAAAAAAGGCATTCTCTGCTCTGGTTTATTCTGGAAGCAGGAGTGGGGAGAACAACACTCAACACTAGGTCAAGGGCTGAAGTTCAGCAAGCTGAGTGTGCTCAGAGGGTCAAACAAGCATCAGAGCAGGTTCAACTGAGCGACACAGCTCTAGCTGACAGTTACTTTTCACCCAAGCAGGACAAGCGTAAATATATTAATCCCAATCAATTCCTTTTACTCCAATTGTTTGCCTCTTACAAACACTTGTTGATTACGAGTTCAAATTAGCCATAAAAACATGTGATATCTGGTACTAGTAATACAAGACAGAAGAGAAAATTGATACAACCAACCTCTCCAGGGAGAAGCCCAGCACTCCCATTCTTACTGGCATTCTCCAAATTATTTCTTATTCCAGCCACAGCAGTTCACCCAAACCCAAGGAGCATGTTTTGCTGGCTGGCTCAGAAGACAGCCCCTCCTTCCACTTTACATCTTGAGCCAAAGCAATACTGTAAAGGTACCGAAACCAGGACAGCATGCCGCATTTTCCCACAGCACAGACACACAGGCCTCAGCTTTCATCTAAGGTTTTATATCACCCATATCAACCTCTTAGATTTCAAAGAGCTGGATGACAAACTTAGAAGAATTGTCCCTCTTGGAACAAAATAGTGGAAATTTCACTAAAGGTGAGCAAACAACATCACTAAATGAGAGAGGTCCAGATTTCAGGCTGACACGCAATTTCACCCTCCTTTCTCTCACCAAGAAAGACTTATTTCAAACCAGTGTATCATAATGAAAAGTTTCTGTTTTGACAAATACACTTTTAAACAAAATATTTGTTTCCTGACCATATCAATCAACAATTCTGCTTATAAAGCACTACAATATATTTGCTTCAGCTACATGTGGGCCTACAGCTTAATACAGACTTCAGTTTTCAGAGTTGTCAGTGCCCATCACCTTGCCCTCTCTTAAATACTGAGCTGAAGATACATGTTAGCATCATGAACCATGTGATGTATGCTGCATGTGTATTACATGTATGGGGTACATATAATAGAGTCCTGCATAACTTTAGTGACTTGTTCAGGAGCTTAATCTTAGCCTGTGTCTCATTTTTATAGGGCTGCTGATACTAAGGAAAAAAAAAAAAAAAAAAAAAAAGGAAAAAAAACCACCAACAACAGAAAAAAAAAACCCACTTACAAGCATGAGGAGAGACTATTAAAGGCAGAGGTCTCTCATATAAGCACAACATGTGATCGGATAATATTGTCTGGATTAGCAGCTTTATAACCTAGCCAAGCCCCAGGGCTACAATTATCTGGTTGCATTAAACTGAAATCACCTGCAAAACCTCACAGTGAATGAGCCCTTGGAAGTGTCTAATCTGCTGGTTCACACTTGCAAGTAAAAGCAAAATTCAGCAATGGTGAAGAGGTGAATAAACATCACAGTGCGAGATTTTCCAACTAATGGTTCTAATTTTGCTTCAGAAGGAAAGTCTTTCTACTGCTTTTGGCTCCTGTTCCAAATACTTTCCAAATACAACAATATTATAATAAGCAAAGAATAAGATAAAAGTCACAATAACAGTTACTACCAGTTTTCACCTGTATAAAGCTTTTAATTTCATTAGTTTTGATGCAGAAAATTAGTGAGGTCTATTCTAAGGTTGTAGGAAAAAACAGATCAGATGCACACTCCTCTGATTCCCTTTGGTCCCCATTTGGTCCATAGTCTGGAGGTTCTCAAACTACATTGTGATTTTAAAGGGACACCTTCCAAAATAATGTACTTGTTCGTGTTTCCATCATTTTCTCCTAGTCCTTCAGCAGGTGCCACAGAAGAAGCAACAGCTGTTCCACAAGTGTTTATCTATCTAGTACCTGAGATTTTTGTTCCACAAAGCTCCTACAGCCTTGCAGTCTATCAACCAACCAACCCACAAATGATCGATCATTTTAAACTCTCTGACTAGCTCTCACTTCAGGTGTTCACTTCTACCTATCTACAGTTCCTTCTGTTTATGGAGACAGACATGATGAGCACACACCACCAGCTGTTGTACATCCAGATTTACCAGGAGTTTTGCTAGAGGAAAACTACAAGTTGATGGATGGAATTATACTCAGATTACACAGACAAGGAGAAAACCACAAATAAACTTGAAATTGTGTGGTCCTGCAGGTTGCCTAAAAGATTGGGGCTACTCTGCCCTAGAAATGGCAATCACCTGGGGCACGTAAGGGGAGTCCTATTTTAGGACAGCATATAGCCAGTGAGCTACCTCTCAGCCTTCTACATATCTATGAGCAAAAGACATTTCTTAAAATAAAATTTTTACATAAATGTAAAGTCATCTACAAAGTCATGTGGATAGACACCTAACATTCATCAAGTAAGGGAGAGTGGTGTGGGTTTGCTACACATCATAGTACAAGCAGCTCTGCTAAAAAGCCAATAAAAAGTCAGTAATTACAAAGAAAGTGACATTTGAAGAACTACCCAGATACTACTGTGTGAGAATTAATGGTACTATTTTTACTGGTGATCTATGCAAAACTTCAGCTCCTCTAGGCTAGAATATTCAAGTGGAAAGAAACTTCTAACTAAATTAATTTTCATGCAAAGTTTAGGGACAATCTGGAAGTTGTTCTTTAAAACTAACAATGAAATTTGAAATAACTTAGACTGAACTAATTGATTTTGGATTTTATCCACGTTGGAAGCTATTTTCTGATATAGTGGTGGGGAGAAACGTTTAACGTGGATATGACTGGTACATGCTACTACCCTTTTATACTAAAACTAATTTTTTGTTGTCATTGAAAATTAATTTCTTGCCTGAAAAGGATTAAAATAATTTCCCTTTAAAGGAGGTTTCACTAGATTGCTGCCCTATCTATACTGCATCATCCAGTTGTGTATTTATGTCATGACTTGCAAAAGCTTTTCAAGGCACTACTAAATGTGCTTCGAACAGATGGGGAAAGGTAATGCATGCCATTCTGTCAGCACAGACACACGCCGATTCTGACGCAAAAAAATGACATAGTAGTATATTGATTTTACATACATTTCCATATGCTTAAATAGCTTTAGACTGCATGTTACTGAAGCATTTATTTTAAGATAACAACACCATTTAAGCTTAGTTTTTTTCCATTTATTTTCTTGTTATCGGAATTCATATTTCATTCCAAATATATCTGGTTGGGAATGTAGAAAACAAAGGGGGGAGGGGGCGGGAAATCAACGTTCCCATCAACCAATGTATTGAAAAAACAGATAACTCCTAAACCATAGGAGGCTTCAAGAATGCGGGTCATCATTGCTGCCTAGATGATTTTCTGGTTACTCTAAACCACCTTACATCTTCCTCATAGTCTTTGGTGTGTTGAGACCTGCTTTCCTCAGGTCCACATATTCACAGACTCCATTTCTTACTCCCCAAATGAACATTCCTATTTCCTCACAATGGCCATTTGCTACCTCAAGTAAGGCAGAAAATGGAAAACTAATTTATTATCTCCTGAAAGGTTCAATGCTTGCCCAAGGAAGGGGATGTCTGAAGCAAATAACAGGCACCTATCACTGCAGGGAAGAGCCACACTCCTGCTGCTGCGACAAGTTCCATCAGACCTATTTGTACGCACACTCCCAAATTTACCAAAAGCAAGTATTGTCCCTCTGCTTCTGCCAGGCACTTATTCAATTTTATTTCTCTTCCACAGTTCAGTACTACTCTTTGCCTTTTGCTCTCTCTGTGTTTCTGACCTGAACTCCAGGAGGAAAATAACACCTCTCATCCAGACTAGAAAGGAACAGTTCAGTTTAGGTTAAGCTTAGCTAGCAAGATCCTCAGCTCACTCTGTGGCTCAAACACAGCCTAAGCTGTAGGTCATTATCACCTGTTTAAAACAGAAAAAGTGATGTAGGCAGATGGGCTAACTAGCTCCAGTTAAGCTCACCCTAACCATTACTCCCCAGCCACCACTCTGAAAAGAAAGGCAGCAACAGAGACACGTGAGCCAGTCTAACAATGAACTCCACCAGTTAGTTAAGCCTGGTTAATTCTATCACTCAAGTTACTACAAGATACAAAAAAGGCTTGTAATTTGGGTCTTCAGCTTTCCATTGAGACAGTAGGAAGAATATTTTTAATAAAAGCAAAACAACTTATTTTTTTTCTCTCAGCTTGGGGACAGCTGAGCCATTTTGGCTGAAAAATTCTTTTATTTTTTTTTTTTTTAAATGTCTGAGGCAAACACCCAAAATGGAAAATATCAGCCAAAGCTGAAATCATTTGGCAAAGATATAAACAGCTGAAGAGAATTTTCGGATGGAAAGCATCAAGAAATCTTAAACACAGGCATGACTCCCCATACCTCCCCTACTATTTCCTGACTTTCCTGCAACAGTCAGAAGCGGTGGGCTCCCAGCCAGCCTTTCTGCTCCTGCACAGGACAGGAGCAGCCCCCAGCTTACGGGGCAGGTTTCACCCCCAGAGCTCCCTGCTATACAATGCCACTGAAGCTCATGACCAGCTAAGTCAAAGAGGGATAACTAGAGATGTACAGAAGTTAGCAACAACTTCACATCTATGACAATAAATAAAAATCACAGGAAATTAATGACGGTTATATGCTATCAATATCCATGCAAGGAGGAAGAGCTTGACAATCCTTAAAGTTATTTCCAGATGCAAGTTCTTAAACAGCAATAAATATGTCAGGAGTTTTAAGAATATCTCCTAACAGGACATTTCCAAAGGTACATAAAACACTGCAAAGGATAAGCCACCATCCATCTGGTCAAGAGGAATCCCAGGGAAGACAACCAGTTCTGAGGTTTGGGGATCTCCCTTTGAACCACCTGACCTTAGACATTGTTGAAAGGGGCTGCTGAGCTCCACAACCACCAGACGAGTCAGTACAGCAAAGCCCTCAGCACAAACAGCAGCCAAACATGAACCCCAGGACCAAGATTTAGCCTCCTGAATCTCACCTTTATTTGCAATGCATATATACTTATTACAGGTTTTGGGTAAAGAACACACTTCATTTTTACATGTAATTGCTTGCCTTGAGCTAGCGTAGCTTACAATCACTGTAGGAAGAGATTCGCTTTGGTGAATTAAAATCATGGGGTTATTTCACTAGAAATGCAAAGAAGCACAAAGCTAAAAATATTAACAAGTAAACATTTATCTTTTTTCTCTCTTTAACTCAGTGACATGAAAGCTCAAGACCCTTATAAATACCAAATGAGTTTTCACAAGTTTGCATGGTTGAGTTTTGAATAAAGAAATATTTTGCAGTGTGAGCCAAACATTCTGTGTAGAGGAAAAAGGAACTGGGGAAAAAAAAAAAAAAAAAGTTGACCATAACCTGAGGCCTTGGCTCCAGCCAAGTGCCTGTTGTTATGAAAGCAAGGTGCTCCACACGATCTAATCATAGCACTAAACCTTGTTACAAGCCCCTTTACAGCTCCAATATCTGGGTTACATGGAAACACGCTGGAGAGCCTCCTTGTACTATGAAATAAATGTCATTCTGACTGGCATCCTCTCTTCCAGCGAGTAATTTCCCTCCGCTGATAAATCGATACAGCAAAAACAAATGAGAGCACACAATGGGCACATCGAGGATTACATTTTTATTCATTTCCGAGCCCCTGCAGCAGAGTTTTTTAAACACAATAGCAGAAAATGATGCACTTGAGCTGAAGCGGGGGGGAAAGGACAGAGTGCCTTATAAAGGAAGAGAGAAGGAAAAAGAGCAAGAAAGGAAGAGAAAGAAAGAGAAGGGCAGGAAGAAAAATAACCTCAGCATTTAGAATACAAGTCTAGATTTTAAAAAATCTCAAGTTTAAGGTGGTTTTGTGTACAGTGAGCATTTAGTTTAGGTCATTTTTAAGTTCCTGTTGTTTGTTACAACAGCAATAATTTGCCTTTTTTTCTTGTCCCTCCCTTTTTAAATTTTGGTCCTAACTATTTCATGTTTTGTTTCGAGGAGCTCTCCTCACCCCTTCTATCACAGCAGCTGTACTCATACAAACAGGACACCACCAGCACTGCCCACATCTACAATATCTCATACCAGAACGGTTACGTCGAAAGGTGTATATTTGCTATATCGGAGATTTAATTATAGGAAAATGCAGCAAAACATCTAGACTTCAATTGCAGCTGAGGGAACTAATACAACATCCAGTGGGGCCAGGAGAGGTATTTTCAGTGACTCGTAGCAGGTTCCAACTCATCCCCAAAGTAAAAGAGACCCAGCCTGGTCACCTTTAATGATACACGTGCACCTCTGACACTTAAGGTTTCAGTCTTTTCTATTTATGGAGCAAAAGTGAAAAGAGTAAAACCGCCCCTCAGGGCGTTCAGCCAAAGCGGGTACCAACCATGGATTTACTGAGGTGCAAACCTACAGGCAGGTGCCCAAGGCGTTGAGAAACTGCCCGCCAAGCCCAGATCTAAAGAGAAACTGAAGGACACATCAGGACAGCAATAGGATTGGTGAAACTCTTGAGTTCTGGGTGTTCACCCACTGCCAGCAAAAGGCTAGTTCAATAGCTCCAGAGACTGGAGGCGTCTGCACATCTACAGCAGTCCTGGAACCAGAAGAGCCAAGGAGAAGCTTGGGGCAAGATGCTGCACATTACAGTGTAACTGACTTACACATGGCTCACTCCATGGGCAGGAAATCCAGAGAGCATGCAGTCCTTGTCCCTGAAGAGGGACTACCAGCAAATGCAAGCACAACTTGTGTTTCATCACTATGTATCCAATAGGAACTGGACTAAGGTGACAAAACATTGCACATTTACTGCCATGTGACTGCTGGTTTGTGGTCACTTTCAATAGTGCCATGGTCTAGGTTTGAACGAGCAACCTCAAGGTGAGGGGTTGTTGTATCTCATTACTAGTTCCCCATGCCTCATTAAATTTGCATTTATTTGGTTCTCACTGTTAGTGGTTCCTACAATAACCAGCTAGAAATTACACAGAAATGTGCCTTCTTTCCTTCCTTTTCATACTCTCTCCCCTCCCTTAAAAAAAAAAAAAACAAAACCAAACAAACAAAAAAAACAAACCCCCAAAACAACAAAAGGCCGTAACACAACAGCAGCATAATGCAAAGTGAAATCCTTTTACAACCCTGGGAAGGCCAAGATGTGTGCCCAATAAATGTAAGCAGACATGATATCCTTTATAATCACAGCAAGATGAAGATGTGAACTGAATAAATGCTTTAAAAACATCATAGATTCTATTACATGCAAAAGATTGAAGCGTTAGGCACCTTTTAGCTCAACTTTCATTTAATTTACTGCTTGCTGTACTGTAGTCTAAAGGGAGTGAAAAAATCCTCTCTAATTTTTTTTTTCCTTTTCATGAGCTGACCAAGGAGATGAAATCTGGGTACTTTAATTACCATTCAGAGCCAAAGGCCTGGCCTTTGATATGGAAATCCCACTTCAACTCCAGCTTGCTGCTGCCTTTCCCTGTCCCCTTCTCCTTCCAATCTCCCAACATGAATTTTAAGCAGTCTTGTCAACACCTGACCATGAAAGCTAACAGAAGCCTGTGCCGCTAAGTTGGTGCTGTTGGTAATTTTTTTTATTAATTTTTTTTTTAATTTTTTTTTTTTTTTTTTTTTTTTTTTTTTTGGGGGGGGGGGGGGGTTGGGGTTGT
>WHYT01003746.1:15393-37756 GCA_009806455.1 Tetrax tetrax
GATTTTTCCTTACAGACTTTTTTTTTTTTTTGATGCACCTCAATGAAACACACACGGAAACTGGGCGAGAATTACTGATGCCATGCAAGACAGGAGACATGCTGGCTGCCAAAAAAGTATGCCAAGGAATCTGGTCATTTACTACGCGATGTCTAGGGCTCTACCCTTGGCTCAGGTTTCTGTTACATGAAGACCATTTAGGATACAAAGTTTCAGTGATTGAATCAATGTCACAGAGAAGTATCTTCCTTTGAAACTGAATGCAGTGAACCATATACCTGAAATGGACAATGGGTAATGGCTTCAGACTGAAAGAAGGTAGATTTAGATTAGATACAAGGAAGAAATTCTGTATTGTGAGGGTGGTGAGGCACTGGAACAGGTTGCCCCGAGAAGCCAGGGATGCCTCATCCCTGGAGGTGTTCAAGGCCAGGTTGGATAGGGCTTTGAGCAACCTGGCCTTGTGGAAGGTGTCCCTGTCCAGAGCAGAGGCATTGGAACTAGATGATCTTTAAGGTCCCTTCCAACCGAAACCATTCTATGATTCTATGATCTCCAGTGTTTCATTTCAGCGCCACTGCTAATAAAACTTTCAGACATAGCTCACCAATGACTGGGTCTTACAATAATTCCCTCTACAATCTACTATGATACTTATTTTTTTAATAGAAAAATGTACCTCGTAGAACTCTGAAGAAGAGTGACAAAAATTTAAGACACTCAGGTCTTAATATCAATTCAGTCCATTCATAGAACATGGCTCTGAAAGCCAAAAGGGCCCATAAGAGCTTGTTGATATTCAAGGACAATGTCTTCAAAGCACAAAACCAATCCACTCCACTGTGCAGAAAGTAGGTATGGCAGAAACATGTTTGGGTTTTTTTTGTTTGTTGGTTTGGTTGGTTGTGGGGGGTTTTTTTGTTTGTTTGTTTTGTTCTTAAAGGGAGTACACAGAAGATAGAGGTAAGAAAATAAATACTTGGTAGGAGTCTAGAAATATTGCTTGATCAGGCAGGATTAAATTAGAAGAGACCAAGCTCAGCTGGAGTTGAAACCAGAGAGGGATGTTAAGGGTAAAACACAGTGTTTCTGCAGGTATGTGGGCAACAAAATGAAGAATAAGGAGATTGCAGGCCTGCTGCTCAACTAGCAGGGCAAAGGACAGTGACAAAGGACATGGAAAAGGCTTAAATAGTCATTGTCATCTTTGTCTGATTTTCTACTGATGAGGTCTGAGTCTAGCAGTAGAGTACCAGGGAAGAGAAGGATTACCCACATGAGAGAAAGACCAAGTGAGAATACCCTTAAGTAAGTTGGACATACGCAGAGCCACAGGACCAGACAAAAGTCATTTTCCTGGATCCCCAGGAGGATTATGAAGGCAAATTTTCTTTTCAGAAGCCATGTCCATCCAGCATGCATTTAGAAAGAATAAATCACTCTGCTTTCTGTAGTGAGATGATAAGCTCTATAAATGAGGGAAAAATACTGGACATTGTTTGCCTTGACTTCAGCGAGCTTCTAACACAGTGTCTCAAAGTATCTCTGGACCTAAATTGGTGACACGTGAACTGAGTAAGTGAACTATAAAGTGAGTGACACAGCAGCTGGAGGGCTGGGCTCAAAGGACTGTAACCAAAGATACCATGCCCAACTGGTCTCTAATGGAGTCTCTCCAGATCAATATTGGATGTAAGAAGGTTTGTCTTTACTAATGACCAGATTGATGCAGCAGAGTGCCCCCCCCTCAGCAAACTTCCCGAGGATACTGAACTGGGAGAAGTGGCTTATATGCTAGAGGGAAGATCTGCTATTCAGAGAGACCTCAACCGGCTGGAGAAATGGCCTGACAGAAACCTTACAAAGTTCAAAGGCAAAGTCCTGCATCTTGGGGTGGAAAAACCCCATACAGGCTGGGACCCAGCTGGATAGAAAAAAGCTTTTTGGAGAAGGTCTTAGCAGGCAAGTTAAGCAGGAGTCAGCAGCATGCCACCTGCGGCAAAGACAACTGCATACTGGGCTGCATTAGCAAAAGTGTAGCCAGTATACCAAGGGAAGGATTATGTCTAGCTTCGGGATTGCCTGTACAAGACAGACATTAACATATGGGAGTGAAGTCCAGCAGATGGCTACCAAGATGAGTAGTGGCTGGAGAACAGGGTATACAAGGAGAGACTGAGACAATTGCATTTGTTCAGCCTTAAGAAGAGGAAGCTGTTACTGCTGTTACCAATGATGTAGTTAGAGGTTATACAGAAGGCAGAGCCAGACTCTTATGAAAGATGCACAGTGATAGGACAAGAGGCAACGGACATAAGCTGCAGCTCCAAATAGGTTTTTCAGATAAGATTTTCAACAAGGTCTTGGTCAAACACTGAAACAGGTGCCCAAAGAAGTTGTAGAACCTCCATCTCTGGAGATATTCAACTTTCAACTGGGAAGACCCCAGAGCAACCCCATCTAAATTAGTCTTGCATTGAGGAAGGAGTAAGACCAGATGACCTTTAGAGGTTCCTTCCAATTAAAATGATTAAACTTCCAGTGGCAACCAAAAACCAAAACTCTACAACTTGACCCTATCAGGTAAATACAGTGAGACTCTCAATACTCTTCTCCATCAAAGCTTTCTTGCTAAAGCCAAACTAATGTAGATAAAGAAACAGGGGAGGGAAGCAACCCAAAACATTTACTACAATAAAAACAGATGAACAAGAGATGTACTGTGTTTACCAGAAACCTTGTGCTGCATATACACTTACTTGAGAAACAGTTATTTGCTGAAGGTGTGCATAGAGGACCTGCATTTAGATAACCATGTATGATGTTCTGTCCTCACTGCTTTCACTATTTCAATTAGTATATGGTTTAAGATACAGACCACTGCACTTTGCATTCGGCTTAGTGCCACTGCAGCCAACAAGATAACATTTATGTTCTATCAGCTACAGACCTCGTGGATCACTAGAGATTAAAAGTGTATGTGCGTGCATGTGAAGGAGTTTCCAGGTTTAGTTCATGCCTAGAAGAGATCGCAAGTAACAGGTGCTTATCTGGAGGGCATAGTACTGGAACTTTGCATGTATTTTAATGGCATGAATGGCTCTTAGCTTTAAAGGGTGTATTAGCAGGGCAATCAGTTTCTCAGTAGTAGCATACTGAAAAAAGGAAAAATTATGGAACTCTTTCAATATATCTTGTCACTTTTTGTAATCATCAGAACATAATTTAATAAGAGCAAGGTCCTACAGCTGGTTTGGAGAAACAAAGCATCCTCACTGCCAGTGAAAAAAATATGCTGAGTTAGTGTTGAGTATAGCCATAGCTTTACAGAATAACCCTTAATGTAAAATGAAATATCTGAGAGTCAGTAAATTTTAGAAATTAAAGTTAATCAAACTTCTCAAATCTCAGTTATGAACTTTTTAAAAATTAGATTATGTGATCAGTTGACATGACTAACAGTTTTGAAAAAGAAAATTACTTATGCTTCTACCAATGGTTAGCATGCTTGTGATGAACAAAGACATATCGAGGAGGAAAAAAGCGCAAAGGCAGAACTTAGAAGAAAATCTAATCTCACTTCGAATCTCAGTTCTCTACAATGCACCTGCTCTCCTCTGCTTCTCATGGGAGCTCTCTCCAGTTTAGAGTTGTGGGAGAAAACATTCCTTAGGATCTGATATCAACACCCTATATTGCTTCTGCTTACATTCCCAAATGTTTCTATGTTCCTCCTCTAAACCACCAAACTCACTCTCAAGCAAGAGCAGGGGAGGAAGAGGAAGAAAAAAAAAAAAAAAAATCTCTAGCCTCTCTCCTGAAGCTCTAGTATAAAATTTACAGCGTATTTGTATATAGCTTTTCATGCAAGACAACTCTCTCCCTTCAAACAATGTATCTGGAAACTATACAAGTGAGGCTTACCAATCCTGCAAGGTGAACAATTGGTCTTTCTGAATAGCAGCATATAATCCCTAAGTCTTTCCAAAAGAAACAAACTTTATTAAAACACAGGGGATAACTGCTGGGCATGTATAAGAACAACCAGTGACAATTCTGCTTCCCAAGAAAGCAGTATGAGGATCAGTCTCTTGCTTAAAAAAGCTGTTCTGCCAAAAAAAAAAAACAAACCCAAAACAAAACCAAAGCAGATTATGGATAGGAACGTGAGAATATCAAGAGAAAATCAAGGGGTGTGTCACCACAGAGTTCTTCAGCTGCCATCCACAGGATCTCTGATATCCTACTGTCAATAACTCATTTATACACTTCCCAGTGTTGTCTGAGTCTTCTGTTTGAAGAATCAGTTCAGTTTCTCATCTCTTCCCTCCTGAGCACTCCAAACAGGAAACTTGCCCATCATGCAGCATAGAAAAAAGAATGCAATACTTCTTCAAAGAAAGAGTTTAAGCTTCCCCTACTTCTCCTCCCACCCCCCTCAACCTAGGGAAAGGTCCTCTGTTCACTACTATTTCACTCTTTAGAGGGCATGACAAATGAACAACTCAGAACTCCCATGCTACTCTTGGAGGGAACCACTGCCATTGTAGAAGGCTCAGTGGCCTAAAATTTGCTTGTACCCATAACCTTTAACTAATGCTCAAATTCAGAGTATTATATTTTGAGCAGGATTCCCAACTATAAAATTTGTTTGTTAAAACATAGGCAGAGAGAGGTAAATGCACAGAAATGCACTCTATACATTGTAAAATGTACAGAGATTTCAACTTCTCTTTGGGCAACTTACTACAGCATTTAACATTAAGTTAAAAGACATTTTATTTCACTTTATTTTCATTATTTATGTACTTGGTGTCATATTAACAAGACATGAAAGGCAGTGGCAGTCAAACAAGAAACAGAAATACTACCCTACAGTATTTTTTCCAATTAAAAGTTTAGTAGAAAATTCAAAAGTTCCGTAACTAGTACCTCTTCTAAGTTACTGCTCCTAACAGCTGCAATTGCATTACTATGTAAGTAGTATTTTGAAAACTTCACTAAAAATATAAAACATTATAGTGTAAGACCAACTGTAACACTGAATATTATCTTGCAGTGATAAACTGCATCAACGTATAGGGAAGAGCATACATAAGATAGTGGAGCTACCGAATAATAAATGGAACACACACCAGGTTTCTGTAACAAAAGTGAAGAGAAGCAGCTACTAATAAGAAAACTAGGTAAGCTTGAAGACTCAGAAAACACTCCAACGTCTCAGAATATGAGAGCATAAATACGCTCTTCCAAAGGCATTGCCAAATATGTTAAGAAGTAGGTGTTCTCAGTTTGTCCACAACACCTTTCCAAATAAACTACAAACAAAAGGTATAGTAGCAGTGTTTTGAAACATAATAAACCTCCACAGATCAAAGTGCGAGAATTGGGAAGTCCTTTACAGTTGTTTGAGGGAAATGGGAAAAAAAAAGGAAAAAAAACCCCAAAAACCAGTGAGAACTTCCCCCTTCATTACCCTCACTATCAGTTGGTGGTTTCCTCTAGTCACATCTATTCCTCGGGGACAACTGAGCACGAGCCTCCCAGTGAAGTACTGAGCAATATGACAAGTGTCTTTCATACACATGCAGAAGCAGCATGTGCTGTCTCGCTCTAGAATTTTCTTTATGGGTGAAGTATACACATCTGCAGGTAGAGGCACACATACAGAACGACTGGTTAGAGCAAAGCCAAAGAACCACACCTTGCCTTAGGGGAGAATGTGATGAGCCACTGTCCCGTCAGCATTTATTCCATTTTAAAAATCTGTCCTACCCACTATTAGGCAATATTCCAACATGGCAGAACCATCTTAATCTATGAGCACAAGGGGCCACATGACATTACTATGCATCTCTTATTCCAGTCTTGCCATCAGCTGTGCACCATCCTCTACAGCCTGTGCTGTGTGCTGCTCACCCTTCCACTCTGCACCAGTGTTGCAGAGGCAGGGGTCATACCAGCCTGTACCTCCTCCATCCCCTTCCAGCCCTTACTTGTCTCCCGGTAGCCCAGTACAATGCTACACATGAAGCTGAAAAGTTGGAAGGGAAAAGAGTTGGACTGGGATTGGTAGATATCCCTGTAATGCTTTGTGCTGCAATCTCCATCCTAGCAACCCCAACCTTCAGTGAGACAAGGAGAAGAATATTAGAGTGAGAGCCAAAACCACCTGAAAAGTTAATGTTCTCCTCCTACTGTCAAACTTCTTTAGAAGAAAGAACTTCTTTTGATATTGACATTGTATCTTTTCTTCCTTTTACAGCATTTTAATTCCTCATCTAGAAAGGAAATATGCTTATCCAAAAGTCTGGAAATTTAAATCATTTTTTTAACTTAATTGCTATTACTAAGCAAGACTAGCTTCATAAGCTGTTTTCACAGCTACGATTCATTGTATTCTGTTTTAGGAATCATCGATGTAACTCTAATGAGCTCACCTATCCACAAAATACGCCAACTGCTATGGTCAAAGAGGCTCTGGTAAATGGCACACAGCCTTTGGATGCAGAGCAGAAGGCTCTCCCAAACCTTACCAAGTCTTAAGTATTCATGGCCGTTGGTAACAAGAAAAACAAAGTTACCCCACCTTTAAAGCCAATCTGGTACACCCTACCGGAATGCCACAAGAAAACAGACATCATATTTTGTAAAAGAGTTTTTCAGCTATTTCAAATAAAAAGGATCCCTCCCACTCCCGGTCTGCTCAGGACATTTCTAAAACTTGTAACAAATCTACTAAAATGATTGATTAATTAGCTTGATCCTAGCATGTAATTAGGCACATTACAGCACAGGGCCACATCTGATATGATGCTGAAGAATTACACAGACATTACACTTTTTTTTTTTTTTTTTTTAAAAAAAAACCCAACTCTGACCTGTATTCTTCTTGAGGTTTTATGTATACAGTTCTTTAGAAATACATTAGAAATTGGTTTAAGTGACCCATACACAAAGAAACAGCAACTAAAATATGGGGAAATTTTTTATCTTAGCCACTTCCCATTTTGTAGTGAGCACACACAGGTCTAACTGATACATATTAAATTTGCATTGATCAACTGCACCATGAAGAAAGAAAAATGCTTTCATTAACTCCTGTTCATTTTTTAAAACTTGCACTTGCTCATTTAAATTACATTTTGAAACAGTACACACTCCTTGCTTTTGGAGTCTGTACTTAAAACAATGGTGAGAACCAACCTAGCGCATAAGTAACATTGTTTTAACACAGAGATATGACTGGAAAATCCTAGATTCTTTAGTCTCTCATACAGTAAGCTAACACACCATAAATAGTCCTCTACATATAAACATTTCAAACCTGTTTTTTCAAACCCTACCAATCATGTATATTTACTAAGCCTGAGACTACAGTAAGTTTATAGCAATTTACACAGAGCTTATCCAGGTAGGAGTGCAATTTTGAAGGGGTAACGAGTGCTTGCTGTTTTCAATCAATATTTGTCCTCACATTTATATTAATTAATTCATTCATTACTAGCTATATTATGACATACTTCCCTTTGGATCTCCAAAGCTCTATCTACCTTTAACTCCAATTATTCCTTCATTTTCTGGCCAGTTTTATTCTTTCAAATGTTTAAAATAGATGGATCAAACACATTAGTATCTTAAGACCAAATCCTATTAAACTTATACACATAAGTCCCCCTCAGCTCTGCAAGTCACTTATGTTACAGAAGGCCCCAGAATCTGGCCCAGTGCAATTCTGGAAAAGTAAGAATCACTGTATCGCCTTGTTGTTTTGTTTTGTTTTTTTAAAAAAAAGCATTTAAAAAAAATAACACAGATAACTTATCTCCATAAAACACATGCATCAGTGATTGAGTTTCTGCGTGTGCAAAGCTAGAAGGTGGCTTAGGTCGTGCATGTAATGCCAGCCTAACAAAAAAAAAATCCCAAAAAGCTACAGTCTGATAACTAAAGATAAACGTGACGATGGTGCAAGATAGCTCGGGAAGTTTTCCCAGATTTGGTCACCGAGCTCGGACGGGGCGACTCGGCCGCAGCCGTGCTAAGGGAAAGGGCGCATGCACACGCAGCCCCGTCCTCGCTCGGGCACGGGAACCCGCTCCCCTCAGTTTAAGGCCGGCAGCTCCGAAGCACAGGCGGCAAGCGGACTCCGGAGAGACACCGTTAAGGCAGCTCCCTCCCGGCGGCTGCTGCTCCCGCTGCCTTCCGAGGGGCTGCGCGGCCCCACCTCCCCGGGCCCGTTCTCTCCCCTCGCTTTCCCTCTTCGGTTCCTGCAGAGGGGAGGCGCCACGCCGGCCCGCTCCGCGGAAGAGCGGGGGCCAGGCCCCACCACCCGCCAGGCCAACGTCCCGGGCCGGGCCCGCCCCGCCGCCGGCCCGTTCCGGGTCCGCAACCTATCAGCCTCGGCCACAACACCGGGCTCCGCCAACCGGGGCCGCTCCCGCCGCTCGCCTGCCTCCCTTCCCCTCCCCCGCTGAGCAGGTGCCGGTGAAACGGCCCCGGCCGCAGCCCCCAGTGGGGCGAGGGGCGGCACCGCGGTGGGGCTGGGGGCCGCCGGCCGGCCCGGGGCGCTTCCCCGGTGCGCACACGGCGAGTGGGGGGAGCGGGAGGACGCTGGCGACCGGGAGGAAAGAGCCCCGAGGCCCGCCGGCCAGCCCCAGGCCGCCCAGCCCAGGCCGGTGCTCCCGGGACCGCGGCGGGCCGGCCGGGGAAGGGCCGTGCGGATCCGGTCGCTCACCAGGAGGAGGAGAATGAGGCAGCCAGGGTCAGGCAGGAGCGGGAAGATGGCGGGTCTCATGGTAGATCGGGCGCCCGGGAGGGGGAGAAACGCGGCTCCCACTCTCCGCGGCGGCGGCGGCTCCTCACTTCCCCCGTCGCCAGGAAACACCCGAGCCAGTTCCACCGCGGGGCCCCGCGCTCCCCGCCTCCGCCGCTCACTTCCGGGTTCCCGAGCTGCGCGGGGCACGCCGGGAAGCGTAGTTTTCAGCCGCTGTCACCACCGCTGGGGGAGGGAAAGGGAAGGCGGGAGGCGCAGAGGCCGTCCCAGAACGCACCGGGGCTGCCCGCGCCCCAGCCCCGGCCGGCCGGGGGTGGAGCATGGCGGCGGCGCAAAGAGGAGGCGGGTGGGGTCGAGGTGAGTTACGGGGCGCCCGAGGAGGGGAGGGAGGCGACTGTCACCGCCCGGGCGGGGCAGGGTTAACCCTTTCCACCTTGGCGGCGGGGTTGCCCCGTGGCTTCTTCCGCTCTTGTTCGGACGCTGAGGCCCGTTATGGGTCCCGGGGGGGCCCCGCTGTCCGGGCGTGGGGGGAGGTCCCAGCCAGCCAGCCTTCAGCGGTGGGGACCCCCTGAGCCGGGGGTCGGAGTGGGTTTCGGCAGGGCCCCGGGTGGGTTGGGCAGCGGAAAGTTGTCCACGTTTCGCGTGGCGTCGCTGGGTCCCGCTTTGGCCCTTCAGCCGCCGGGACTGGGCAACCGGCTTTGGTTGTGGGGAGGATGAGGGGTCCTGGGGAGCTGTGCGTGTTTGGGGGGTTGAGGGGGTGTCTTCGTTTTCTCGGAGCTGAGGAAGCAACTTTGTGTTGGAAGTTAGGGGAGCGCAGCCGTGTGTGAGGGGGCAGAGCGGCTGGTGGGAGGGTTGGGAAATTTTTGCTTGATAATAGGGTTAAAGTGGAACGTCATCATTCTTTTTTGTGCCTTGACGCTTCAACAGATTTGTGCTTTTTGTTATTTCCCGAGTTATAAATATCGAAAAGGAAGAATGCCTGAAATGCAGTGGTTCGTCCTCTTCCACTAAAACTTTGGACCTTACAGTATATATGTGCTTTCAGACCTCGCAGAGCTGTCTCAAAAAGATCATGGCAAGCTGCGCTTTGCGTTCTTCACGTTTCCAGTACGTACACAAGCGTAAGGAGTGAAATGGGGCGTAACGCCATTTAAAAGAAAATCCTTTACATCAGCTTTTTGCAAGTTGAGCCCAACTTGGCTTCAAAGAAAGCCTAACAGGCTCTGATTTTAGGTGTGATCCTGCAAAAATGATTTGGCCTGTCAGTTTCCTGAGCTGCTGTGAAAACACCAGTGTGTATATATCTACAGATCATGTCTGGTTTTTATAGTCCGAAATTGGAACTTAACTTTTGTCAGTATTGCAATGTCTATATTAAGAACCTGTGCTCCTCAACGTGTAGAATGAATGTCTTACCTTCTGAATTCATTCACATTTGAAAAATACTTTGATATTTTTTCATAGCAGTTCATTCCTCATTTGGAAACCTTATCAGTAAAATGATAGAGTGATCTTGTTTAAATTTTTACAATCTCATGTTTTGCTGAGTAGAAGAATGGTGTAATTCTGATTATCTGTGTAATGCAAAGTAGACTTGTCATGGTTTGGTATGAAATTTCACATACCTTGAAGGGCTCTTGGTGTCCGTAGGACTGTTCCCTCACTTCAGGTGACTCAGCAAGGAGGATCTTTTTCTACATGTTAGCTTAAAGAAGAAGTAGTTAATTATTTACTTGATTCCAGTAATACAATGCATATTACAGATAATGTCAATTACGTAACTTTTTACAAGCAGATCTTGTAGTTATTTCTTGATTTTTGTTTTTGTTTTTAATCTCTTACAAATAAATGCCCCATTTTTTTTGTTAATGAGGATCTTTATCAAACAAGTCCTCCAAATACTAGTACAAGTATTTGTCATATACATGGGGGAAGTATCTGAGGAAAGTGACATATTTTCTTTTTATAGCTCCTCTTAATATTTCAGAATTTCTCTGATGCAGAATTAGTTCTTTCAGTTAAGTTAAGATACCGTACTGAGAATATCTGTAGAGATAATTGGTTGCTTCTCACACCTATGTGATTACTGACACTTTATGTAGATATGGCTCTTATTTTAATCTGGAAATTAGCAACATCTTTCATTGTTAATTCTCTTACGCGTGCAGTCAGTTTTATGTAATTGTTGATGTAATTACAATGTTTCTGGTGCTTTACTAAGTTCTCCGGTATTTGCTGAATTTTACACTGCTGACCTTGGATGTTTTATATTATAGTTTCTTTGTTTGTGGAGGGGTAAAATGTAAAGAAAATGGAGGAAAATATATCAGGGATAACTTTGGGGAATAAAATTCCAACAAGTGTAAAATTCCAGTGGTATATATAGGTCCACCTAATAATGTAGAGTCCTGATGTATTCTCTGTATCTAGAGGAAGCTTTTGAGGAAAAGGTGGAGGCAAGTTATTCTTGTATGCTTGTAGTCTTGTATGTAGCACATGATCCATCTTTACAGCCTTTTCCCTTTCTTTCCTCTTGTTCAAATTGCAGTCAACTGTAGTTTCCTTCACATAGCAGGCAAGTTTGTACAGCTGCAGAATAACCAAGGAGAGAAAAAGTAATGGTTAAGTAGGGGGAGGCACTGCAGCTGCTTGTAACTGACACTCAGTTTCATGTCCCTTTTGATTTCTTCAGATTTGCCCGAATTAGAAATGCCTCATCTACTTCTATCCAGTATAAAGTAGAGAAGATAACAGAAAGTATAAACCACACTACTAAGTTGGGAGAAAAAGTTTAGCTTTGAATGAAACATGTCAATTATGTGTCCTAAAAAGTCAAAAAAAAGCTGTTTTTTGGAGGAGGAGAGGATACTTGGGAAGCAGAGAACAGAGCAAGTATTTTTAAAGACATGGGTATTCTTTATCCTCCTTAAAAGGAAACAATGATTGTAGCTACACTGGGAATGTTTGAAGGGCTGTTGCATTAAAATTAAAATAATTGCGCTTTGTGTCTTAAAGAGTAAGCGTAAGCTTACTTACTTGGGTTTGCGTAAGCTCTGTCTAGCCTCTGTTGTCATGTATGCATCTGCACTTTCATTGGCTTTCTTAAGCACCAAGTCGAACTGAGCTTTTCTGTAATTTGTTGTGATGCATTACGGCAGTGTTAGCCTGTCGTACACGGCACTAAAAGTGAAAATGTTAACTTCCTGTCACATCAGAGTCTTTGAACTCCTTTCCGTTCTCTGATCCTAGAAGTCACCAAAGCCATGAATCAATTAATGACGCAGTTCTGATTATGGGACAGATCACCTGGTTATGTGGTAAAACAAGCATGCCAAAAAAATATGTGATGGTTTTTCTGAAATGTAGAGTGTTGCACCAAACTCAATAAGGATGGAAGCATTCGTGACTTTCAGGAGGTATTGAACATCATCATTGTCATGTTTTTCTGAGGTTCAGAGAAGAAGAGGGTGGTAGGATAGAATAATTTTGTTCCATAGGTTTCAGGTGACCAGAAATTACTCCAGAACTATTCATGAGACAAAATATTTTCATGAAGTTATGCAAGGAGCTCATCCTCATGCTTCTGCACCAGCGTTTGGTTGACAATAGCTGAATAGCCTGCTTTTGCTGTATTCTGAGTGTACTATGATGTAAATGTGGGACATAACAAAAGGATAATATTTAAATTAACATGGTGAAGATGAGGTGAAAAATTCCCAGAATTCAGTAGACCACCTTAGCGATACCTCCTGTTTGGTTTGTTTTTTTTTCTTCTGGGGTGCGCAATTATTGTTTGCTCACCTCTTTTTGTCTTCCATTCCAAATATGAAGTGTGGTAAAAATTTAAAGTAGACGTTCAAGTGTTTGATACTTTTAGAGAAAATCAACAAATTTTCAAGGGTGCAGGCACTTGTTCATTTCCGAAATCGTGTGTGGACCTGACCTGATCATTATCAAGATCTTGAGGGAGTCGTAGTTCAGCAAAGGTAGCAGATCTGTTTCAGAAGAGGCTGGGAAGGCAACTGGAGTGGTAGACGTGATTTAGGAAAGAAATAGAGAAGAAAGAAGACGATGCCATTATACCACTGCATAAATCATGTTTTGCCCACATAACTAGTGGAGTTTTCTTTCCATCTTAACAGGGTTAGAACAGAACTGTGAAAAGATTCAAAAAAGGGCAATTAAAATAGTTATGCATACAGAAAAGCTGCTGCGTGAGTAACAGCTAAGTAAGCTATGCCTCTCTCAGCTAGAGGAAGATATGATTGGGAAGGTTATGTTAAAAATCTGTAGAATAATTACTGACGGATAAGAAGTTTTTATTTATTTTCCCTTCCAGACAAGGATTAAGGTCCCTTAATTAAGAGACAGGACAAGACAGATGCAACCAAGTGGTTTGTCCATACAGTGTTTGGTTGTGGCACATAACTCCTTGCCAGTGGATGCTGTGGATGCTATAAATTTGTGTAATCTTAAGAGGAAACTGAACACATTTATAGTAGAGAAATTAATTGAAAATGGTAACAAAATTTGCAGAGTACTACATACACAGAAACCAAGCCCACTTCAGGGAGTAATTGAACTAGAAATAATTGTAGGTTGGGAGAGTATTTGGAAGATGGAGACAAAATCATATTCATATATATAGACTCATAGAATGGTTTGGGTTGGAAGGGTCCTTCAAAGGTCATCTAGTCCAGCCCCCCTGCAAGGAGCAGGGACATCCCGGACTAGATCAGGTTGCTCATAGCCCTGTCCAACCTGGCCTTGAATGTTTCCAGGGATGGGGCATCCACCACCTCTGGGCAACTTGTTCCAGTGTTTCACCACCCTCAGCATAAATAAATTCTTCCTTATATCTAGTCTAAATCTACTCTCTTCTAGTTTAAAACCATTACCCCTCGTCCTATCACAACAGGCCCTGCTGAAGAGTTTTTCCCCATCTTTCCTGTAGGCCCCCTTTAGGTACTAGATGGCCACTGTAAGGTCTTCCTGGAGCCTCCTCTTCTCCGGGCTGAACAGCCCCAACTCTCAGCCTGTCTTCATAGGAGGTGTGCTCCTGCCCTCTGATCATTTTCGTGGCCCTCCTCTGCACTCACTTCAGCTGGTCCATGTCTTTTTTGTGCTGAGGGCTTCAGAGCTAGACGCAATACTCCAGGTGGGGTCTCATCACCTCTTGACCTGCTGGCCACACTTTTTTTGATGTAGCCCAGGCTACAGTTGGTCGTCTGGGCTGTAAGCACACATTGTTGGCTCATGTCTAGCTTTTTATCCACCAGTACCCCCAAGTCTTTCTTGGCAGGGCTGTATTCCTGTATTCAATGCCTTCATCCTACAGCCTGTATTGATACCAGGATTGCCCCAGCCCACGTGCAGGACCTTGCACTTGGCCTTCTTGAACCTCATGAGCTTCACGTGGGCCCACTTCTCAAGCTTGTCCAGGTCTCTCTGGATGGCATCCTGTCCCTCAGGCGTGTCAAATGTTATTTATTTTTGTATAAATTTGCTCTGTTCTTTGGCATCTGCTGTTGGCCCATTTGAGACAGAATTTAGAGCCAGACGTCTGATCTAATTCAATGTGGCTTTACTTATGTTCTTACGCACGCATATTTTCCCACTTCCGTTCAGGTTTGAAGAATGCTTACGATTCAGAAAGCTGATCTGATTATTTCAATTATGCCAATTGGTCAAATTAAAGATACTACTTCAAGTTATAAACTTTGTCCTGCATATGTCCGTAGACCATCATGATAAAATACTATCAGATATCCAGTATATCAAGAATATATCAAGTTGATACTTGATAACAAACTTGATTGGCTACTGGATTGAAGCATGCATGCCAGCTCTCTGAAGAACAGTCTCTTGGATTTGTAGATAAACACTATCTTATTTGCAGACTTTTGCTAAGCTTATTGGCTGAAATTTATGTTGAAGGCAATGAAACTGTAAGATATATGTATATATATCTTCTCCTTAATGTAGGCTTTTTCTAGTTGAACCTTGGCTAGAGGTAGATTTAATCTATGAAATAAGAAACAAGTTTATTCTTTTCTGTTTTTAACAGAACAGTTTATTCTCTTTAGCATTATTTGAGGCATTTTAATGACTCATAGAATTCATTCTATTTTATTGTTGTTTTTTTTTTTCTAGAACTGAGTTCCTACAAAAAATGTTGGTCATGCAAATCTGACCTATGGTAATACCTTGAAAGAGTATGAATATTTCAGCAAACTGCCTCTTCAGTGGTTCCTCATTAGCATCTGAAGTGCACGCTGCTGCTGTTAATGGAGATAAGAGCACCCTCCAAAAGCTGATAGCAGGTAAATGTTTTCGTTGTACATGCATCCGGATTGCTTCAGCTCTTTTGTTTTGATGTACTGCTCTGGTCTTTAAGATATGTTTTAATTTCTTGATTATATATATTTCTAGAACAAATGTAGTCCTGAAAATATGGCTAATTTTTTTTACTTTTTATTACCTGTTGCCTAGAAAGTTGGTGAGTGATGCAACCTGAAGACTTATTCAGGACTCCTGTTTCAAGGAATGTGAAAATCTGGAGAAGTGCTTTGGGCTGAAATGTTTTGGCCCCAAATCCTTATTTTTGGAATTGCTTTTGTGGAAAAATTGATAAACTTGTTTTTACAGATCATTTATTATAGTTAATGAAGTCTTGTTACTGTGTAGTATATGGGGACAAAACGAGCCAGCCCTATTTGTTACTTTGATTCTGATACATTAACAATGTTTCTCATGACAAAATAAAGGAAAGGAGAGAGTCTGATCCTCTTGAAGAAAAAAAAAATTCCTATCCATTAAAAAGCCCAGGATTTTTCTTTCCTTCTCTGTCCAAGAACTGTATGGCATTCCAGGTTAGTAGTTTTCAAAAGCAGTATGTATTTGGTGTTCCAAAACCAATCTTACGTACATTTGGAAAGCTGTCATATGATAAGTGAAGACTTTGATTTTCAGAGTTTCTGATTAAATGCAATTCCAGCTGATACTGTAAAAGTTTTATGTGCTCAGCCTTTTTCAAAAATCCCATTTGTGGAGCTTGGTGAGAGTGAAAGACTGTAAAATAGTAAGAAACTCAGCCTGTATTTATGCCGTTAACCGCCAGGTTTAATGGGTGTAAAGGATGTTTTTTGAAAAAAATGTGTTTTGAAAACACAAAGAACCAGTATTTCCATGTTGCTGATACACCTTGTGAAATATACCATGAAACAGTCATTAGAACCAGATGTGGAAATCACTATTCTTTTAAGGTGATCATGCAGCAACAAAATAAAAATGCTGTGTGTTATTTTTACATGGGAGAGAACACTGCATAATCCTTGCAGCGTTTGCTGTAATAGCAAAATTTGGCTTTTCTGCTTTGTTGCGTTTTGACAGGATGTGACACAGACCTTACTTTCGCCAGGACAGGACCAAAAAAAATTTATTGCCCAGCAGAGGAAGAATGCATCAGAGTAGTATTTTTAGCTGTTTACCAGGCACTGTTGAAAGTATAACTTGATGCCAGAAGTAAATTGAGCAATTGATGTTATTTACTGAACTTCATGACTACACTTAGCAGCAGCGTCTAATTTGGGACAATACTTCAGCGCTGATGTGCGTACGCTGGATTGCTTAACAACATCCTGCTAACACAGCCAAGCTTTGCTTCTTGATTATGTAGATAGTGGGATATCCAGTAACATAAAGTCAGACTTTCTCCTTCTTGTAGGGAGGTCTTTTAACCCTAAATTCATTATTACTTTCCTCTTGGAGTATTTCCTGTTCAGTTATTAACATAGGAGGGGCACAGAGGCTTGTTAAACAGTCTCTTAGGAAAATGCAGCCCCTCTAACCTATTTGGTGGCTATTCCTTTTTGCCATCTGCTGTAGCTTGATGGAGCATGTGTGACTGTACAAATTCATGAGTATGGGACACGTGTGTAATCTGCCACCCAGTAGCCTGTGATTTTAAAGGAACAGGTGTTTGAAATAATGCAATGTGTTCTGAATACTGTGTACCTTTTGACATCCTGTACCAATCAGAGGCATAAATGGACAGAATCAAAGGTGAGTAAAAGTTTATACAGAGAAAGAGGGCTTTGGAACAGTGTCCCTTTATGTTAACCACTACTGATGCTTAGTTACAGGACATTCTAAACAGCCTATGGGTTAAATACCATAAAGCACAGTACATGCCAAGTGTTTATTGGATAACCAATGCTCTAAGAAAAGTGTGCTGATTGTTTGCATTGCATGAGTTGCTTAGTACTGTATCACATTGTTTTAGAATTGTATGATCTCAGACTTTGGGGAATACTCACAGTATTTTCTTTTCTACGTTTTATACAACACTGAACATGTCTCTGATTCATAGTTCGTCAGTGTTAAAATCCATCTGTATGATTATAATCCTAGGCAAAAAGGGAGCAAAAGTTAATTTTGTGTTTGGAGGATCATTTTGCATTTAACACATTTATGTAGAGTTTCAGGAAGATGCATTTCATTGTTTATAAGAACACAATGGTGTGTATAATAGTCATTATTTTGAATTGTCTATTCAGTCACAGTCCTGGTTCTAAAACCCTTAATCATGTATCACTAGTATACAAGTGCATTTAAAACTCTGATACGATGTTTCTTTGTAAAAGTTAACTATAAATTCTGGGTTACAAATTTGCAGTTAACACGTTTTTGTTTCTCTGCTTCTCTCTTCCACGTTCTGTGATGTGGGAGGTTGAATAAAACTCAAGCCAGGGATTACAAAACGCAAGATTCTTTCTAGTAGTAAGAGATGGTCTCTCTTTTAATAATTAAGCAGAATTTATTTCCTCCTCCTGGCCGTTCTCCTCTTCTGGTTTGAAAAATGCATAGAAGTGTTGAGAGTCTAATGTCACTGCTTGCATAGACTGTGAGGAAGTGGTGAGGTATGGATATGAGAACTAAATTTTGGAACTGGGCAACTTGATTCCATGGTATTAATGACCTCCATTGGCAACAAGCTTATGAAATGCATAAGCTGGGTGGGGTGAGGATATTGATCCTGAAAGGGGAAGAATCCTTTCTTAGACAGGTATGTGGGAGAGAATTTAAATTTGTTGCCACACATTTTAGATACACCAATATGTGAATGTTTAGAAGGCTACCTGTGCTTTCTTGATTGCAGAAAATAATAATTTACTGCAACTGTGGGGTCCACAAGGTGCTGTGGTTAGTGCGTTTCATCAGGTTAGTCCCACTTAGCACCTGATGGTGATAGTAGTTCCTAGTCCTTGTCCTGTCTCTTAGACTGAGCACAGAGACACTGTTTCAGGGAAATGTCCACACAACCATAACTGTTCTAAGGGCCTTAGAGAGTCTTGTAAGCAAACAAAATAATAACAAAAAGAAACCTACTGTTAGATGAAGATAGTTTCTTTCCCTTAAAAAACAGTGCAGCAGCTTCAGGCAAATCACTGGGATCAAGTTTTGAAAGTCTTCCTCGTTTTTCACTCAGACTGTTGCAGTCATGGAAACTCTTTGTCATCAACTACATCACCTTTTGTGAGCTGTACATGAAATTAGATTTTTGTTGCTCGACTTAGCTGGGTTGTACTTGAGCTTTAGGCTGGTTTTGCTCATCCTGACCTTACTGATTTCTTTCTTTTAGACTGTATATTCTGTATATCCTTTAACATTATATAACAGAAAGGGAACTTGGACTTTGAGGGAGAGAGACTAGTTTTGCACATTGCTAATTTAAGAACAAGTGTTATATGAGCTTAAGCCATGTGCATGTGTCTTATTGGGAGAAATGCATGTTCATGTATTTCTTTTTTAAAATATATGTAATTGTGTAAGTCCCATAATCTTCAAGAAATTTAAGACACGGCTGAGGCTATGTTAACACTGAAGAGCGGAATATGGTTCAGTGATGTGTAACTAACCAGACTGAATACTGGAAGAGCACCTGACTATAGTTAGCTAATTAAAGAAACTGGCTTGTTACTGAGAGCAGTGCCGTGTTAAATTATGCTTTGGACCTCAGTATCTCTATGTTGCTGCACAGGGCTGCATGGTTGGTCATAACTGGCTTTGATGTTTCTGTGCTATGCTCTATTGAATGGAAAAAGCATTTCTCGTTAGCTACAATATTGAGACGTAAGACATCAGCCGTTTCACAGTATGTCTGTATAACTTGTTGAAATACTTCTTTCTAATAGTGGAGGAAAGAATTATCTTGAAAGTACATCCATTTTGCAATGGAATTGTAATAGTGTAAAGTGAAAGTCTAGCAAATGTTTTTACGAGTTAGGGAAAATTAAAAAAAAAAAAAAAGGATTCGCTGTGTAACTCCTATATGACATTTGAATTATTTCCTAATGGCCATGTAATTAATTAAACAAGTGACATTATTTTTTCTTCATACTGCTTTCTGGTGCATTTAGCAAATATTACAACTTTTCATTCTGAGTAGAAGTAAAGAACTATAGGCTTCAATAATGAACATAAGATGACACTTAAGTGAATATTTAAAGACAATACATGAGTTTTTCTCAGAAAATGTTGATAAAAATTAGAATTTTAGCAGCAGTATCAAATATATGCACAATGCTAGTGAAAATTATATTAGCAATTTATTTTTTCATGTCAAAATGTAGTTACATATGATAGGACATAAAAAATAATCCAAATACCTTTCAGCTTACACAGCTTTTAACTCCTCCTTAAAAACATGTTGCAAATTATTTTTTAAAAATCTTAAAAATTACTTTTAAATACACTACCATAAAATTAAACTTTTTTGTGATCCTTTGTTTCGATGTGAAGAGTAATGAATAAGATATATCCAATGCTTTATCTTCTCTAATTCTAAGCAAAGTTCAGACCAGATTCTTATGCAGCTTTTATGCAAGGTAGCACAGGAAAAAAAAATCACCTGTATAAATTTACAAAGGTAATTTTCTATTATTTGATTTATTATGTGATTTTTATTCAGTATAAAAATATACTGTGGTCACTTATTTATTGAAAAAAGTCCAAAACTCAGCTCTTATGCTCATTATGAGAAGGTTTCTAAAGGTAAAAATGAGGAAAAGCTGACAAGGATATGTACAGTTCCCAGAGGCTTATTTGCGGAAAGTGGCTGTTCTTCTACCTAATCTTCAGTTAGGTAGTAATAATATAGGAAAGTACAGCATTCTATTCAAACCAATTGAAGTTGCGTAGAAATCCAAACCAAATGTGTATGTTCTTCTACATACATGGAAGTCTAAAAAGATCAGATGAAAGAACTAGGATGCTGTGCTTTAAATGAGGCTGTTAATAATACGGTGAGAATGTAAAATCTCTGGAAGGGAAGACGTCAATGTGGACAATGTTTATTTCTGTGTATTTTTCTAATATATCCATGGAAGCCACGTAGACGGAGGAGTGGTGATACGCTTTTAAAAACCAAAGCAGAAAACAAGTCTTGGGTTCAAATGAGTTTAACAAATGACCATATAAGTCAAGCTTAAACACCAAAAAACCCCACCCTCTTAATGATTACATTTAGAGGTCTAAATAAGAAACTAGAGTACTAACACGTAGTACTAACATTTTGTTACTGACCAGATGGTGATATGTGTGACATGCTAAGGGAGGTCAGAGAGTTTGAGCTGAGAGGAAATGCAATAGTAGTGAAGGTTACTTTCATATGTTTGGGGTAAATAGCTATTGAGGATATGATCCTAAAACTAAATTATTAGAAATTATTAATGGGCTGGCAACAGAAATTTCAGTGGACCCAGAACAGAACCAACTCTTGTGTTGCTTTTGACTTCTGTGTAGGACATGAATCAATTTTACTAAGCAAGATTTTGTAACTCTTCACCAGAGTTTACATGGATAGGGAACAGCAGCCCACTATAGTTGTGTACTCTAAAAATGGAGAAGGACATGAACATGTTTGCTAGGAAGAATCTAAAGATCAGTCTAAAGAGTAAGCTTTCTGCTTGCAGTGTGAAGCAAATGCAAAAGCCCTTAAAGAAAAAGCTTAGAAAGGTCAAAGGAAAGCGAGCATGGCTAAACAGCAGTGTAACAGTGAGTATTAAAAGCAAGAAGGTATTCTTCAAAAAACATAACCTATGTCTGAGGAAGGTAGATGCAGATTAGTAAAAGACTTAAAAAATATGCTAGAGGCATAAAAATAAATTGTAAAACTAGTGGATTGTCAAGGTTAAGAGGCAGTCAGAGAAGACAAGGCCGTGGCTGAAGAATAAAAATAGTTTTCTATATCTACATTCACAGAAGAACTTGGAAAGGTTCCTAAACTGTTTTTAACAGAGCAGAAACAGTATTCTCGTGCAAATCACAATTTCTAAGCAAGAGGTATTACAGAATGAATCATGGGAACAACATGGTATTCTCAGTAATGGAGTGAGCAAATGATTGCTGTAACTGGCAAAATCCTGCTTAAAAGCCTTTTTTGTGAGAGGCTTGGTTGTTAGTGAATGGTCCACATTTAAGGAGCATCTCCCCCAAGCTCAGCAGAGGTGCATCCGATGAAGAAGAAGTCGGGCAAAAAGGCCAGGAGGTCCGCGTGGATGAGCAAGGAACTCCTGGACCAACTGAAAGTGAAGAAGAAAGCCTATAGAGGGTGGAAGCGGAGACAGGGAGCCTGGGAGGACTACAGAGAGGCTGTGCAAGTGGCCAGGGATCGGGTGAGGAAGACTGAAGCCCTGACAGAATTGAATCTGGCCAGGGATATAAAAAGCAACAAGAAAGGCTTCTATAGGTATGTAGGGGACAAAAGAAAGTCCAAGGAGAATGTAGGCCCCCTCCGGAAGGAAACAGGTGTCCAGGTTACCCGGGATGTAGAGAAGGCTGAGGTACTCAATTACTTTTTTGTCTCAGTCTTTACCGGTAAGGGCTCTTGTCTCACCAGCCAAGCTGTGGAAGGCACAAGCAGGGACTGCGAGGATGAAGAACCGCCCACTGTACTTGAAGAGCAGGTTCGGGAACATCTGAGGAACTTGAAGGTGCACAAGTCCATGGGACCTGATGAGATCCATCTGCGGGTCCTGAGGGAACTGGCGGATGAAGTTGCCAAGCCACTGGCCATTGTATTTGAGAAGTCATCGCGGTCTGGTGAGGCCCCCAATGACTGGAAGAGAAGGAACGTAACCCCCATTTTTAAAAAGGGGAACAAGGAGGACCCGGGCGACTACAGGCCAGTCAGCCTCACCTCTGTGCCTGGCAAGGTCATGGAGCAGATTCTCCTGGAAACCATGCTAAGACACATGGAGAGCAAGGAGGTGGTTGGTGACAGCCAGCATGGCTTCACCAAGGGCAGATCGTGCCTGACCAATTTGGTGGCCTTCTATGACGGGGTGAAAGCATCGGTGGACAAGGGATGAGCAACAGATATCATCTACCTGGTCTTGAGCAAAACTGCATGACATCCTTCTCTCTAAATTAGAGGGGCGTGGTTTAATTGACAGACCGCTCGGTAGATAAGGAGTTGGCTGGATGGCCGCACTCAGAGAGTGGTGGTCAACGGCTCGATGTCCAAGTGGAGACCGGTCACAAGTGGCGTCCCCCAGGGGTCCATGTTGGGCCTGGCCCTGTTCA